>OZ020486.1:11130412-11335351 GCA_963971405.1 Psococerastis gibbosa
TATATTAAGGGACTTAAATAACTTATAGTATTTGTCTGTATAATTGTAAAGTGTCGGGCATCGGCTGTCTTCCATTGGTGAGTGTCTTGTTATTTTATATTTAATATAATTGCTGTATTCCTTGATTGAAACATGACTTATGATATTGCAGCACCCTCAATCCTGCGATAAAATAAATAGTTTAGCAATCCCTAAGGCGCGGTTTCCACCGACCGGCTAGGGCTAAATACAAATACGGTGACGTGGTAACAGACATTCAAGACTTAGGCTAGGTTTCCACTGACCTCGCATTGCAGAATGCGAATGCCATTGACGGAAATGTTTGTTTTTCTTTTTATAGAAATCTATTAAAATGTTTGTAATTAACATATCCCATGACGCCATTTTTTAATTTTATTTAGTTTGTTGGTGATTTTACTCTATGATCATTGATCAATTTTAACTATGGCAGAGTAAAACAAACATTTCCGTCAATGTCATTTGCATTCTGCAATGCGAAGTCGGTAGGAACCCCGCCTAAGTCTTGAATGTCTGCTACCACGTCGCCGTATTTGTATTTAGCCCTAGCCGGTCGGTGGAAACTCCGCCTAACAGCAGCTAACAGTTGCTGACAGGTTGCTAACAAGAGTGTCATGAGGAAAGTGTAAAGGACTCAGCCGGAAGAACCCGCCACTGGTCGCATCATGGCTTAAGTATTGGCGTAGAAACTTGTTAGCTGAGATGGCGAGCGAGGTTTTGCTGATTAATATACAAGGACTTACCATAACCCGGATGATGGTCATGAGGCGACAGAGCACCTTGAGGGTAGTTTAAAGGATTCAGCCCGAAAAACCCGCCACTGGACGCATCATGGCCGAAATATCTGCGTAGAAACATGACGGCTGAGATGGCGAGCGAGACTTTGCTGATTAAAATTGCCAAGGTGCCCATGATGGTGAGACCAGTCAGCACTATAGGGATGATGGCCAAGGATTTCACGGCTATCCCAATCAAAATTGGCATCAGCGCTTTTTTGTTGACACGCCATGTTCCTAGAGAGAATTTGAAAGAAATGAAATATTAGGCTAATGTAGGTACTTATTAGCTTCAGAGTAAAATTTGAGAGTCAGCTAGTGGGAGAAAATCAAATATCACATGAAGTGATCTTATAACTGTCAAAAATGTCAAATGAATGATGCTCTAATACAATTTGAAATTTGATACATGTGAAATGCACCCGTCTCTCAAACCAATTTCTAGCCACACTAAATTGAACTTGATTTGTAAATGAAAAATGACATTGACCAGAAGATGGAGTTCAAAAGCTGTGGCTTGTGGGAGGGGGTCCGATTTTTTTTTTGGAATTTTATTATTGAAAGTCCTGTGTAAAGTCCTTTTATTTCGGAGGGGGTCTGAACCCCTTGGACCGCCTCTCTGGGCTCGGCCTTGCCTGTGGCCAATCGTTGTTAGTGACGGATACATATTGTATATTATGGCCTGATTCGACGAGCGATACTGAAAATTAAGTAGGTAACGCTTATCTTGCTATTATTTTAATTATTTATTTATTGGTAAGTAATGACAATGGTGTAATATTATTTTAAAATGGATGAGTTGGACTTACATTGCTTGTTGTGTTAGCAGTTATTAGAGGCAGGGGCCTTACTTAGAGTCAACAAACAATTTGGGTGGAGCCGTTGCCAGGAGAATTGGAGGACGTTTCATGAGTGGGTGCTACTCCCATCATGAGGCTTCTGGAAGATTAACTGAAAGCTCTTGTTTTCTTCTCTGATTTATTTAATAAATCTAATCCCATTGGAGAAATTGATATGCTCGCAAGCTCGCTAACCATTCGACGACGATCCTCACCGCCCTTCTCAGGACTTAGACTGATGATGGGAGCAGCCCCACTTCCGAAACGTCACCCCTGACAACGGACTCCAACGGAATCCAACGGACTGTTCCATGAATGTGACACACATCTCTAATGACTACTACTAATGAAACACAACAAGAAATATAAGTCAAACCAACCATTGGTTAAATGTATTTTATAATTATTGGCCCACTAATTACCAATCGACTCACAGAGGCTAACTACGTCAGCCGATTCAATAATAACAATAATAATAATAATAACAAGATAAGCGTCACTTAATGGTTCAGTCGTCGGATAAATTAAGCATTTGAAATTTTTTATAGCTAGGCAATCGATATTTCCCAAATGTTTGTTTAAAAATCGGTATTTGGGATATTTTGTTTTCCCAACTGGAGGTATCTGCCACGATACTATTTCCCCCGTCTCAAAGCGTTAGATTTCTTCACTAAAAATACTGTTATGTTACGGTGTTCTTGGATAAGTTCATAACTTACGCAACAGGGTATTTTCTTTTCCGTCTCTACCATTTTCGAAATCACCAAAGAATGAATCGTCATCAAGACTCAATGCAGGACTCCATTCTAAAGAAAAATCTTGCGTAACATTTTCTGCAGACGACAGTTTTCTACTCGGGCTGGGGCTTGCGCTCGGTATTGAATCAACAGTACCCAACCTGAAAACAATAAATTCAATTATTATTCACGCGAGTACTGTAGACTCTTTCACTGCCTTTGATATGCTATCATATAATGAAAGCTCCGTCTCCTATGATATTCCTTTCCATTCCTTTAATATATATATATAACAATGCTGCCCTATTGAAACACGTACCTCCTGATGCAGTGATTTCATTCAAACTACTGCACATACAGTGTTTAAGCAACAACACAGTTTGAATGAAAAAAATGTATATTCACTCATTTGATATTCATAAGTTTTAAAAGAGGATGCGAAGCTTGATAACAATTTCTAGTTATTACTCGTCCCCAGCAGTAATAAATATGAAATATTAATAATAATTCGTGTATTTTTCTTAATTATTTATATATTTACACAAAAGCTGGTATGCCCATGTCACATGCCTGTGACGTGCGAGGTAGCACTCAGTAAGGTGCCCATTCCATTGACCGGCTAGGGCTATTTCCAAAAACGTTGACGTGGTAGCAGACATTCAAGACTTAGGTGACGTCTCCACCGACCTCGCATTGCAGAATGCAAATGACATTGACGGAAATTAGAATTTTTCTTTTTATAGAAATCTATTAAAATGTTTGTGCTTAACATATCCCATGACGCCATTTTTTAATTTTAGTTTGTTTGTTTGTGATTTTACTGTATGATCATTGATCAATTTTAACTATGGCATAGAGGAAAATAAACATTTCCGTCAATTCTGCAATGCGAGCTCGTTGGAAACGCCACCTAAGTCTTGAATGTCTGCTACCACGTCACCGTTTTTGGAAATAGCCCTAGCCGGTCAATGGAATGGTCACCTAAATAACTACCGTAGCGCTAAAATTACTTTATACTACGAACTATGAACAATTGTTTTTCTTTTTATATTACCCCCAGCGTTTGTTTCTCATAAAAAGACAACATTCCAGTTTTAAAGAGCCCATTTTTTTTTTTTTAATTTTTTGAACTTTTTATTGACCCAGGCCTGCTTATAGTGGCCGATAGGTCCCTTGTCCAACGCCAACGACCCCATGGATTTCGGACATTATTTGTATTGTTTGAATTTTGGCCATTAGCAAGCTGTTATACATTCTACATTATACACCGGCTCCAAGTGATAATGGGCAAGCTGAGACAAGCTTACCATGGACGAGATGAAGCAGGCGAAAGCATGACGTACAGATACGAGTCTGAGAAGGCCCACCTTAAGAATTAAAACTAAAAAAATGGATGCAGCATAACATATCTTTGAGCATATCACTTACCTGTGCAGCGTGCTGGCAAAAGATAAGTTAAAAAAAACCGCCAGGTATGCACACCAGAAAGCTGTCAATTGCATCATGGTTTGTCCTTAACTAGCCTGCCGTCGTCTCAGGCTCCTCACTAAAACTACATTAAAATTTCATCCACACTATTTGCAGATGCGGGTCATATTATTGTTGTGGGATAATGAGGCTTACAAGGTAATTATATACCTAGTACATTTACTTTAGATGGCTCCTCCCGTTTACTTACACTTTATAACTATGTGACTTATGATGATTGTGGTACTGTTAATTACTTTTCGCTTTCAGTTTTTGCTAATGACACTATTGAACGTAATATAAGGACTTAGGGTGGATTCTACAATAAGACCGATAAACCCTCCACATTCCAAAGTTCACTATAAATTCGAACTTCCCTGCTACACTAAACACTTGTACTGTATTACTTTGTCATCCAGTCTTACTGGACATCTTCGCGGTAACACGCTGTCCCTAGATTAAAACCTGCTTATTTATTTAAAAATTTGCCAAAATATGACAAAACTGTGTAATGTTAGCAATTTAATTACGCACTCTATTTGATCCATTATTAATTGTGAAGAAATCGAAAAAATATTTGGAATGGTTGAAGTAGCCTATGTACGATTCGAAATTAAATTTAGGTATTACGTTTTCCAAATTTTCTTAGATCCTTATTTACTGGATAAAATATTGGAATAATACCCAACCCCCGACCCGATGTGGTAGCGCGCTTACACTTGTGCGAGTCTTTACACGTCATGCGATCGGAGACGTCTCGTAAATCAACACGGGTGCTAACCTACAGAGGCGACTGAAGAAGTAAATCGGATACATTCATTTAATTGTCTGTATGCGATTAATCTGTTTTATAAAACGAAATACCCGAGTGTGTAATATCGGGGATTAGGGTATGATAAAAAATTAAAAATATAATAGTTTTGAGCAAGAAACACGCAAAAAATTGGGTAAAAACTGTGAAAAATTAAATGAAGATGACGTTAAACTCACCATTTAATTTTATTCAATTATTTATTTCCCATACAAAAAAAAATACAAGTTAAAGCAAGTTACATCATCCACCGCAAAACATTGACTCGTGTGCGGGCTTTAAGATTCATTCGAGACCTAAGACCAAAAAACACTGATTTAGTCGATCATGGGGCAGTTCGTGTAGTAAAGGATATCGGTGATTGAGTACATGTACAGTAGGCCCCCATTCCATTGACCGGCTAGGGCTATTTCCAAAAACAGTGACGTGGTAGCTGACATTCAAGACTTAGGTGGCGTTTCCATCGACCTCGCATTGCAGAATGCAAATGACATTGACGGAAATTAGAATTTTTCTTTTTATAGAAATCTATTAAAATGTTTGTACTTAACATATCCCATGACGCCATTTTTTAATTTTAGTTTGTTTGTTTGTGATTTTACTGTATGATCATTGATCAATTTTAACTATGGTATGGAGGAAAATAAACATTTCCGTCAATTCTGCAATGCGAGGTCGGTGGAAACGCCACCTAAGTCTTGAATGTCTGCTACCACGTCACCGTTTTTGTAAATAGCCCTAGCCGGTCAATGGAATGGGCACCTAACAGTAACGTTATAGGAAACAATATCTGCAGCCGCCCTAACACCCGGTGTTATTAACGCTTGGAAATAATCCGTAAGGCATATTGTACGGCACCTCCAAATTCCAATGGCGCTGCCGCGCAATATTAGAATAGAATTTATTATATGCCAACAACAGAAATAAATAGATCCAATAACGAAGGCATTTACAATAACAACATAGCAATTAGATATCTACAACACAGAAATATTTAACAATTCAAATTAAAAGTAAGTAGGTATCCGTTAATGAGCAATCGTCATTTCATAAAACCCCGTAAACAAATTTTAAACAGAGGTAGGTTGCAAAAGGGGTCTAGATCAACATGTTCGTTAATTGTTTTTAAAATTCTAGACAGTGGAGCCTTGGATAGTGAATCAGCCACAAATATGCATATTGCATATGAGGATTTTTCAATCGATAATGGAACCTAGGCCTACTCTGTTAAATTTGATCTCGGTCTCACGCATTTAATATTCCAATTTTTTTCATGGCATTTTCATCAAAAACTACAAAGGAGCATATTTTTGTCTACTTTTCTTACTCTACTGCTTTGTAGTACAATGATGTAGAGTTCATATTAAAAAAGTTTTAACAAACAACATTCAAAAGCTCTTTCTGCCAGCGTTGTTGTTGTCAGAAAATTCTGTCGTATGCTCCGAAGTTAATTTGCTGCCGGCTATACATTCATCATTGCTGGTGTGTCCGTATTTTGCATTAAAATGTCACATCGTATTTTTCAGACTTTTGAAATGAAATCTCATTAATTTCAGTAATTTTACTTAATGGATCATAGGAACGTTCTCAATTGGGGCAGTTTCCACCAACAAGTTTTGCCAGTATTTGCCAAATTGTAAATCGTTCAAAATAAAAAGTCTAAAGTGTTTCTGCAGTTGAGTATTCCAATAAAACTGCATAGTTCAGTGCAGTGCGTGTCTTCACATAAACTGCAGTAGGTATAAAAATAATCCGTTCACGCTCCGTAAATTTATTATGTTAATTGGGATTGTTATTAAAAAATTAACCATATTAATAATGCCAATTATATGCACTTTTCTAATTACTGACATATTCGTGACATCTAGAGTAGATTAATATCTCATTTAATACCGCTTGCTGCTCGGAAATACATTGATCATATCATGAGGTGGAGATGTTTTTAATTCAGAATATGAGCAACAGCTAGAAGCACTCCCGCTCCAGTGTCGCCGATTTCGACTTTTGATTTTATCCCATGGAAATGCAGCAATATTACAGACTAGGGGCCAAGTGATCTCCGGGACCTGTTGGGACCTGTTGACCCATAATGTATTTCAGATAGAGTACTATACATAATATACAGTGTATCAGTGCTGTACTGACTGCTTTTCAGGATCTAGGATTTCCACTAGAGGAAGCTCGAGCGTGGGCCTGGGCACAAAAGGGTCCCTCACCCCTAAGCCGTTGATTGGGTTCATTTAAAAAGGCGCCCATTCCACCGACCGGCTAGGGCTATTTACAAAAACGGTGACGTGGTAGCAAACATTCAAGACTTAGGCGGGGTTTCCACCGACCTCGCATTGCATAATTGACGGAAATGTTTATTTTCCTCTATGCCATAGTTGAAATTGATCAATGATCATACAGTAAAATCACAAACAAACATACTAAAATTAGAAAATGGCGTCAGTACAAACATTTCAATAGATTTCTATAAAAAGAAAAATTCTAATTTCCGTCAATGTCATTTACATTCTGCAATGCGAGGTCGGTCGAAATCCACCTAAGTCATGAATGTCTGCTACCACGTCACCGTTTTTGTAAATAGCCCTAGCCGGTCGGTGGAATGGGCGCCAAAGTAACATTAATAAAAACTTTAACACCTTCTGCCCTATAAATTGGTCACCGACGGGTTTTGTACCATACAACAAATTCATGTACCGTATGTACCGCACCTAAAGATTAGCTACATCTCTCTCTAAAAGGCTGCTAAACATCAAATTCAAATTCATGCGTGTTTTTCTTTTTTCATTTTTAATTTTCGTACTATCAAAGAAATCCTAATTAGCTGGGAAAACGGCGAGGAGGACACACGAGTATTCCCATTGGGAAAATGTTTGAAAATAAAATGTGGGCGCAAAATTGCTAGATTTCTAAGCATTTCTACTATAAATGATTAATTACCTACAATTTTCAGAAAAGGTTTAATTGACCAGAATGACGGTAGATAGCGTGCCATTTTACTATTATTGTAGTACATATTGCATAGGTTTACAGAAGTAAAACGGAAGAATGACTCTCAGGGGAACAGATTTCCCTTTCTGCCTTTCTGGCCCATTAGCCCGGCTAATTAAACCTTGCAAGCAAGAACGTATCCAGCATTTTGGTTGGTTGGGGGGGGGAGGAGGGGGACAAAAAATAATTTTTTTTAAAACGCATAAACTTAATAGTCTCCTTAGTAAATTTGTAAATCATGCTGTCACTCATTGTTAAAAATAATAACTTTGCATGGTTTTACGTAATAATTACGTAAAACTATACCAAGATATTATTTTTAACAATGAGTTTTTTAAACGCTTTCTACTGTGAATAAAATATGGTAAAAAGCATACGATAACAATTGTATGGTTTTACGTAATAATTACGTAAAACTATAGAAAGATATTATTTTTAACAATGAGTTTTTTAAACGCTTTCTACTGTGAATAAAATATGGTAAAAAGCATACGATAACAATTAATGGGTGATCATACCGTTTACAAAAAAATTTCCAGCTACTCTCGTTGGCCATTTGGTCCAGCACCCAGCACGTCGTCAGGACTTGGAGAACAGTGAATGTGACAATTGGGGGTGGGGTGGGGAGGCATGTCCCCTGTGCCCGCCCCCCTTGGATACGTGTTTGTCTGCAAGGTTGAAGTAAAGATATTGTACTTGTGAATTGTGATTGGTGTAAACCAAATTATGAAACTTCTGACGTTGAAGGAAACAAGAGGGAAATTGTGAAAATGTTGGAATGAAATTGGTTGGATTCACCCCTTACATCAAAACCGGGTCCACGCTCTTAATTCACATACTTTAGGCAAGCTACTGTACCTTAAAGTATGACAGCAATTATAGGTGATTGTCATGGTGATCATGCTCCGTATCGTGAAGCGTGCGCCTCCATAATCCAAAATTTATAATTAGATTTATCTTTCTCCAGCGAACCATCAATTATGTAGCCAACACAGCGTATCACCGTAGCCAATGAACTTTCGTAATAAGTTAATTTGGAAAGTAAAAGAGCTCCATCTGCAGCAAAGATATTCAATTATTTAGTGAAGTACCAGCACTTTACTGCTCTATCCTATGTTACCTTTACCCAAAACTTTTAAAAACCTCATGCAGGAAGAACTTTTATATTGTTGTGCGGTACTTGGGAGGGAAGTGTCTTGCTGGGAATACAAAATTTTTTTAAAATTGATAATACGATACAACAAAAACTTAATGCCATTGCTGTTGGCATAGCTAGTGAAAGCACATTGCTTCAAGTTGGTACGCCATGTTGCAGTAGCATGGTAGAACAATAACAGTCAGCAATGGTCTGAGTTATCGAATACTTATCAAACCTGCTGAGGATATTCTCCTCTGGTCTAAATGCATACTCAGATCTGATGAAAATTGGCCATTGGGAGGTTATGAGGTTCTGTAGGGACAGTTTTGGTCACTAGGTTCGCTGATGACAAACCGATATCCATATTATTCAATTATGGCCGCCGTTTGCATGTGAAAGCTAAGCTCTTAGCATCTAATTAATTCTTTTAATATTTTTTATAATATTTTTACTGTGCCTGGACCTTATTTCGCTGCATATAATTTAATATATATATTCTCCATAATGTATAGAAAAGTATCACTTTAAAATAATATGCAAATGATCAAAATCAATCGAGTAGTTTGCCCGCAAATTGATGAACAGACAGAGCGACAGACAGACAGCGACAGACAGACAGACATTTCGTAAAAGCCACTTTTTTTTTATTCCTGGGACCTCAAAACGTATAAAACCGTTGAAATCTCAAAATCGAAAATTTCGACCATCACAAAACTTTCCTTATACTACGTATTAATTGGAAGGCAAAAAACGATTGGTGTGGTAGACCCTGGTAGTCACGAGAAATAAGTTCAAGAACTGTGGCCAGTTGGTGTTAGTACAGGCTCAATGGCATTGCTTGCAATGTATCTAGGAGAATTTTTGCTAATTCAAATCAAATCAAATTTATTAAATTAAATAACAGCCATTACATAACTAACAATATTGCAATAATATTGAACGGTTCTACAATCAATATTTCTTGTCAAAATTGACTAGTGGCAGTACTCCGATTTGCTCTTATCAATGCATACGTTCAAACATTGTTTATATGGGGCACCGAAAAAGTAAATATTGCAGTACATTCGGACGCATTTGAACTAACCTTTCATTTTTTTCTCTAGAATTACTGTTTATTAGGCCTATGTAGAAATATAAAATCTCAACGAATTTCACTGTCGTGTTTGGAGTGAGATAAACTTTTCGGGGGGTTAGCTAGAGCTCGATTGAGAAATAACGTAATAGCATACAAAATCTATACAGATCAGTAATGATATTGACTGCATACATATATGTATTGATATGTTGACCAAGCTTTGAAATCAGCATTAATATCAACCACGGCCTATCAGCCCTTTTTTGTCATTATCTACAGATTTTGTACTTAAGCGAACATTATATTTAGGGGTAAAATTCACAAAATATGCATAACTTACCTTCCAATTAATTCAGTCTACTTCTCTTTCAGACTATCCTAGCCGAATGGTTAGGTACTCACTAACTATCTATATTCTGCATTACTGCATTACACACATCTGAATAATTATTAGTGTGTGAAGATTATCGACATTATTAGGAATATGCACAAATTTATTCTTTTCACACATGTAAAATGTTAAATATTTTCAGTGGTGGCCAATGTTTCCATTATTATTATAATAACACATTATAACTTCTTTATAACATCAATAAAAATATAATCATAAATAAAAAATAATACGCATTCTTCGTTTATTACTTGCAATTAACAGGCCTATAATAAATAAATAAATAAAATAATACAATGTCATGCAATAAGATATTACAAATTTCGCTGAAAACCAAATTCATTACTAAATATTCGAGAAAAAATGTATAGATATGCACCTTTCTCTTCTCTTTCATTTGACAAACTTAATATGACACAATGAAAATGACAGTTCTGTCAGTTCTAACTGCCCTACCTGATTTTGACGATATTTTGACAATTTTATTTTATACTTTCTTGTTGATAAAGCCTACTTGGTTGTATGTTGTAACAGAATAACTTTAAAACAGCCTGGGCATGCATAAATTTTAACAAATTAATTAAATTATTAATAAATGTTACCCATAATTACCTCCATTTCGGTGAGAAGAGCAAAATGGATGCGTCACCTGATCAGACAGGAAGGACTCTTAAGCACGATAATAGATGGCACAATCGAAGGCACCAATGCAAGAGGGCGACCAAGAAAGGCGTACGCAGAAGACCTCAAGAAAGATATGAGATGCGGAACCTACTTGGAACTCAAGATAACGGCCCAAGACAGGGAGGAGTGGAGAGGGAGGTGGAAAGATTTGCTGCAAACCAATCGCTAGATTGCAACTACAGAAGAAAGATAGTTAGTGTCTACTGGGACATTTTTGCTGACATGACGACGCTATTCCATAGAAACAGAATAATATACCTTAATGTGTTCAAGTATTCTATTGGAAACGGTTAATGGCAATAGTATCTTATTATTTAACAAAGGGTTACTTGGACTTACATTGCCTGTTGTGTTGATAGTCATTACAGGCAGGGGTCTCACTGTCATTGAACAATTTTCAGGAGAAGTGGTGACGTTTCGGGAGTGGCTGCTACTCCAATCATCAGGCTAAGTCCTTAGAAGGACTGATAGTATAGTCTTGATAAGGACTGATGGTTTCTGGATGATTGATAAATAAAACAAATAAATAAAGACTTTTTGTTGTTTCTATTACGAAGCCAACCTAGCGGAGTTAGGGCTATAAAGCCCTCTCTTACACTCAACTAGGAAGACCCGGGACCGCCTGCTTTACATGCCCTCCGAAGCATGACCAGAAAATGTAGCCAGTGTGGGACTCGAACCAACAACCTTTCGGGTGAACGTTAGAGTCCGTACCACTACGCTACATGCCCTGACTCATTGGTTTTGTATTCTACTCTGAATTATTGAAGTATTCAAGCAGACTCCTATATTTTAGCTTGCTCTACACTCTACATAGATTCCCACTATTAGTAAGCCTCTTTGTTTCCGGCATGCGACCCTATAGACTCATACCTAGTGGACCTAATAAGTAGACCTTCAGGCTATAGTACGTGTTCATGTGTCTCCATTTATAACCTTATGCACAGCGCGTGGTGGATACTAACGGAAACAAAAATCCCAATTAGTGGACTTGGCGCTAAGGGGCTAATGTAACAACAATAACCACTATTGGTCATTCTTATTCTTGTTAAGTCTCTTCTATTGAAGACCGACGGTCATCATGACAATGGTAGTCATAAGGATCATACTAGGGAATTACAATGCAGTTTCCTTCTGCATCCTTATGCCGTTGACTCATCATTGAGTTCCTCCACCTTCCGGCCCAGATTCCCAACCAAAAGAGTCGCTGGCACAGAAAAGGCGGTTTTTTGCATTTTTTCTGCTCAAACTCGGTCCCCCCTGATCTGTCACCATTACGCACGTTGATCTTCCCCACGAGGAAGTACAGATTACGGGTATTAGCGTATGATACCATAAGGCACTACTCAGAAACTCAGCAGCTACTTTGAATTTGTCCGTAATATCTACTGTAAACACTATAAACTATAACACTATAATCTACAACACTTTAAACAAGGGGCCACAATCTGAACTAGATCCCAGTGGTAGAAATAACGACTTCACTTTCATCCCGATTAGGGACAATTATCACTAACTAACGTCTTTAGGATAGGTTAATTATTACTGAATTATTATTATTATTGTGTGCATTTCTACAATAATATGCAGTTATTATTGCAGTTTGCATCTCAAACCAATCTTGTTATGGATAGCCCTGGGTTTATGCAAGCATTTCGTACATGGCTAGGCACCTGTGACGAATGGCGGATAAAACTTCTATCAAACTAGTGTTTTCTTTTATACACTGGTGTCATGAGCGACGTGTTGGTTCTGTCTTGACTCATTCATATTTTGTTCCTAGTGCCGTGAAGATGCAGCTAGTTCCATTTCTAGTGTTTGTGTTGTTCGCCCCCTCTTCTGTATTTACATTAGAACTAAACCTTTTTAAAATGTTCGATAAAGAGGATAAAATTTGGTCGTGTTTAAATGAATTAAACGATGACTGTGTTAAATCTTTGGGGCAGCGGCCGGTTAATGAAATTTTCGACGCAAAGGAAATTAAAATTGGGGATTTTCTGTCGATTGAGAGAATGAACGATTCCAGCGGAGAGGAGCGTGAGGTTATTGACGATATTTGGGACATGGATGATATCTGGAAGGTGGCGGCGAGCTACGTCGAGGACCGGGCACTGAAAATGAAATTTGGTGGACTGGAGGCCAGGATGTTTGCATCCAAGTCGAAGCCGGGAAATGTGGAGCTGACTGTTGATGCGAGGAGAAGTGGTGAGTGGTTTAATCCAACTATGAGCGGAAGTGAAGTCACGACTAATCAATTCATCAGGGCTGTATAGTTATAGGACTTATTGATAAAAGCGAGTCAAGATTGAAGATAGAAGAAGATAGAAATCTTTCGTAATGCAGAAGACAAAACATATATTTTTATAGCAATTGAGTAAACCAATAGGCTTACAATGCGTTTAAATGAAATGAAATGGAAATAAGTCTTTAATTTAGGTGAGCTTTAGCCAGGGTTACTCTTACAGCTAATCTAATGTTAAACATTAAACCTAATTTTTAATATTAATTTAATATTAATAATTACATTGCACTGAATTTGAACGATAAACAGCACTCAGACTAATATTCAGGTTATTTTCGCAAGATGTTACACACAGTATCCCCAAATTGGAAAATTGTAGAACCAAATTAACTAATTTGGAGTCGTTGTAATGCATAAATTCCCGGATTTAATAGACGTTTGGCTCAACATTGAGAGGTGAGTGGTTGGTAGAATTTAATGTCGTCTCGGGCCCCTGCTCGCGCCCTTACCCCGAAATATTTTATATTATAACCGCCACTGAGATGTCATCAACCATTTAGGTTGGCTGAATACTACCCGTAGGTATAACCTTGGGTCCTAGCGACAGTTATATGTTTTTGTCTAACTTTCAAGATCGAAATATGGGGAAGGTGTCATGTTGTCATTGTGTTCCTCAGCAGCGCTAAATTTTTTATTCCTGCATGGTCAACCACATTCAAGTGAGCACTTTTTGATTTCGGCTCTCACCAAGAAGGAGAAGTAGTTTCTGCTGGTAAATATAAATCACAGGTAATTTGGGGTGTTTCCGACAGCAATGGCGTGTATAAACAGGGAAATAGGGGGCCTGGGCCCCTCCAAAAATGGGAAGATGTGGGAGGATATTACCTATTGTGAGTTTTTGAATAATGCAGAATTTGCCAGATAATAGATGTTTGTATCAATAGTGAGCGGTAAGCGGTTAGATTGGTATTACTAAACGTCGCTTCAAGCCTCTGCCGGAAGAAGTTGATAGCTATAGATATTTTCTATGCACGCCACTGACTGAACATCAACAAGTTTCAGTAAGTTCTGAGTCTAAAAATGGTGGCTATATTTATTATTTTGGTGAATTAATTGTATTTAAATTAAATTATTATTATTTTAATAAGTTAAGTAAATTAAAATTCTAATCGGTTTTAATAATTAGAACCTAATATCTGATGAGTGCTAAGAAATAAAGGTAAGCAGATTATCCGTTTAGTACAGGTGGGTCAGTTGGGCGTCCGCAGCACCTGCAAAATATCGTTTCCTAGTCTAAGCGGGTGGTTCTCACCATAAGCCCAATATAATCAAAAATAAGTCAATTGGAATGTGAGGGATCCAAGGTCAATTGCGCAAAACTTACTGCGCATGTAGTCTGTTGGCAGCCCTGCCTGTTGAATTTGATCATTTTTATTTTTATATACTCGTTTTTTGTTTGAATCCTGAAACCTGGAAACACTTTCTTTCTCATTTCCTTTGCCATCTCTACCTACATTTCATCGCAATCGGCAATACTTAGCTTATGGTTAGACTCCATAGAATTATTTTATGATCATTTTGGTGGGAACCACCATTAGTGGTGGGAAGTTTACAATTAGCCTATTAAATTTATTAAGGCATTATCAAACTGATTTTAAAGTTCCTATATTGTACATGTACTCACACTAATTTTGTGGTTCGGAATCCACTATAATCAGGAGGTCCACCCTGTCAGTCAACTCTCCCTTCCCCCGAGGTGAAGGAGTCTGCCTTTAGGGTGCCTCAAGTTAACAAACAGACTCACTCCCCCCGCCAGGCTGACAGGGTTGCTTAAAGCAGAAATACTGAAAGCAGGCGCTGGGAACAACAACAACATTAATTTTGTGTAAGACTTTTAACAAAAAAACGTGTTGTGTGTGCTATTTTTGATTTCCTCGCATATAAACTCAACAAGAAAAGTCCAGGACCACCTGCCTTATATTCCCTACGAACCTACGAAGAAAATACGTCTTAACTTATATGATATTTAACAGACACCCTTTTGGGCCCGTACTTCTACTTAAAACCTACAAATTACAATATATTCTGACTTTAATAATTTCGAATTGAAATTTCCGTAACTAGGCTAGTAGTATACAATACCTTGAACTAACTTATAATGTAAGTACAAAGTACAAAAGCTGAGAGTCTGAGACGGAGATTTGGAATGGAATTGTAACAAATTTCAAATTTTGTAGCAGATGTGAAACTGGTCGTTAATCATGAAAAAAGAATCAAGTTGAAATCCCGTTGTGCCATGGGGGTTTTTCTCTTAGGAATTACAGAAGTCTGAAGAAATTTGTATAAGATGACCCAAAGTTTTATCGCAAACTTGAAAAATGATTACTTCTTCAATGCCCTTTTCACTCCGATATCAAATTAAGAGTGCGTTCCTAGGACGTAGAATACTAAAAAGTCTGATATGCTATAACTGTCAATAAATAAATTACGGTAGCCAATGTGTACAAGAACCTACCCAAACGTGACCATTGGCAATTATAACTGCAAGAATGGTTGCCGAATTTAAGGTACGGTGCCTACCGTTCATTGGTTACCGCAATTTTGTACAGTTAGCCTACCTATAGGCGCGTTCGGGATACATATCTGAGCGTAGGTAAAGTATGGATAATTTAAATCCTCCCTTTAATAATTAATTAAGAAACTTATTTTTAAATATTACTTTATCCTATAGATAGTTCCATTTATTCTGTCCCGGCGGCATTCGTTATCAATCGGGTGTCTCCGTCTGTAGGCAGGGTAACAATTTTTAAAATTTATCTATAAAATTCGGAGTGAAAGCCATTCTTACATTATTTTCATGAGACTACGTCTAATCATAAAAGATTAATCTATGGTGTAGTTGCGAGCATGTAGTAATGCTTGAGGATATAGCCTACCGTATACAAAACCATGTGTTTACTAAAGAATACAGATTTAAGAAGTAAAGCTCGGGAAAGAATTTTCAATGTGTGCAGTTATTTTAAAAAAGAAGCTGAATAAAGTGGTCATATCTTACTTTTAAATAAATAAATAAGTAAATAAATTTAGTTAGGCTTGTTCAAAAAGGTACACAATCCAACAGACTGTTTACTCACCACTTGCCAAAATACTAGACTGACTCCGAAGGTGATCGATCATTGCCGCGACAGGAGATATGAAAATGCATATTATATACAACGTTCTATTAACATGTTCAGATTTAAGAAAAACTATTATGGAAGGGGCAGTAGGCCTATTTTTTAATGAATCGTGTAATATCGCAACAATAAGTACAGCAGATGCGACGACTACCAACATCAAAAATTTCTGAATTTTCCCATTCATTTATTTTAAACAATTGCACTAATACCATCACGTGACATGGTATTATATTAACCCCGGTATTAAAAAGCCATGATCGGGCCGCAGCTGAAAGACATTGATTTCGGATTCAATGTAACTATTAATAATGTCGTAAAACTGTGCAATTCTCTACCAATTAAAATTAAGTCACAAATCAATCATGAAAAGAAATTTGAGAAATCCATCAATTCGTGGCTAAGATCCCTTCATTAATCCAATACCATGCATCAAACTTATGTTAAAACAAAAAATGTTAAAATAATTAAATTTCGATTTCCTACTTTTTATTTTTATTTTCTTATTTAGAAAAAGCTATTAATATATCTTTTATCCTTCTTTTTACTACTCCTCTGTTTCCTTCTTCTCTATTTAATTTTAATTAAGTATAATAGTTCACAATGGTTTTTTTTCTGGTTTTTAAGGTTAGCATGAGAACAAGACTTTATAGTCTTATTGTTCGCCTTTTGTTTTGTTTACAATAAAGTCGTATTTTCATTTCATTTCATTTCAATATACATAACGATATAAGTAACAGTGTTATTTTAACTATACTGCTCATTAATCCTCCTGTTACACATGTTTGTATTACGTCACTCCCCTAATGCTCAACCAAATGGTTTTATTAGGGGAAGCCCACTATCTCAATACCTATGTACTGTATGTGATTTTTTATTCTTATTACTAATTTGTGGGATACAGAGTTATATTTTGATTTTTTGTGGTGTTAATTGAATTAAAATTTCTTTCTACATCTTCTTTGTCCAGTTTTTTCTTGATTCCCTACTTTCGGTCATTATACTCTCAAGGCTGCCTCTTTAACTCAATTCAATGTCAACAATTAATAATAATAATAATAATATTTTTCAATTGTTTTAACAAGTATCAACCGCTATTAGAAATATAAACATATATACCGCTTCGTTGGATTCAGTCTCCAACCGTAACTTTCTCGGAGCCCGGAGATGGTTGGCATTGTATAACGAAGCCTAAAATTTCATTTTCTTTCGCGCATTTTCATGGTGGCGCTGGGAATGCGTAACCTTGCACCTACTTATCAAGGTGCGTGACATGTACCTACTAGAAAACTACTTCATCTAATTAACCAATTTCTCCCGTGATACCTACTCTTTGACAGCCCCTGCTCATATCCAACACCTTGCATTTTACATAAGGTCAGTGATGTGGTGCGCAATTATTAATTATTGTAGTAGTTATGGAAATTTTTTGACGGTCGGCAGAGCGAGCAATGTCCGCTCTCTTCTTTTGTAACGGAGCTCTCGCATTTTCTATAGCAATAAAAAAAAACGCTTAATACCCATTGAGAGCCCGGTGTAGTACTGCTTCAGTGCTTCTTCTTCTTCTTCCCCCTTAGAGGCGGGGTCCCCCGTACCCATTTCCTGAACTCGCCCCGGTCGCACGTTAACGCCTTGAGCTCGGCCATTGTTTTCCCTCTTGCTCCGGCGAGTAGTTCCATCTTTCCTTCAAGGGTTGTCCTCGGTCTGCCGATGGGTCTTCTTCCTTGCGGCCTTGCTTCCGCCAACCTCCGGGTGGTCTTGTTCTCGTCCATCCTTTGAACGTGGCCGAACCATTGCCACAGCTTGTTCCCCATTCTTTTCTCTATGGAATCCACTTCACACTTGCAGTTCTTGTCTGATGCGGTCATTTCGGATTCGGTCCCACCTTATTCGACCAGCAAGGCGTCTTAGACACTACATCTAACTCGCGTTTATTTTACTCAGGTCACTTGTTGTAGGTGTCCAGAGTCCAGCCCGATGTAGTACTGCACATGGAGAAAAATAGTACTACGACTTAAACGAAAAGTTTTCAGTGGGACCAAACCTTGTAGCCTAATCACTCGTGATACCTATCGAATGTACAATACTTAGTCATGATGGCTATACTAGGTAATTGTAATGCATTGATTTCTCGTTGCCTTCTGCATCCGTATGCCGTTGACACATCATTGAGTACCCCAGTAGTGGCTGCTTATTTAGTGGCGGCAATTATTTGCCCCACCACATAGTCATCCTCGGGCTACTATGACTTTTTCTAGACAAGTCTCCACCTCCAGACTTGCCACCACACTCTACGATTATGCCGGTCGGGGACTGCTTATTCGTTGTATTCGCAGCTAGCCACCATACCAGGTGGCTTCTTCGCTATCCGCCACCTGCGACTCCACTAATAGCCAGCATCTCAGCTCTAGCTCTCGGTATAATAACATATAAAAATGATAGCAAATCCCTAAGCCTTGCTGGCAATACAAATGAGTTATCCCACCGGTGCCGGCCGCCATACCAAGTTGAATCCAGCGAACCAGAGCAGGTTCAAAGCTGCAGATAACTTGGTCGTGTGCACAGTGCCGGTAGGGAAACATGATAGGACTTGTCCTGGTCACCTCCGAACTAATCGTGTGGCTTCACTGTGTTTCCCATGTGGTTCGAAATCCACTATAATCAGGAGGTCCACTGTCCTATGGGCTAGGGCATAGGACAGTCAAGTCGGGGTCGCTCTATGGACCCAAATATGAGGCCTAAGTCGTTATTAACCCGACAAACACTACTACTACTACTATCCCACCGGTTGTACCTGAAAGAACCGTTATTTCTTTATCTATTATTGAATTTCCTTTATTTCACATCAATAAACCTATTTAAGAATAACCACTCAAAATACCTCATTGACCTTCAGGCATCGAACAATACCTAGTGAGTGAATGAGTGCGTGTCGTGAAACTATGAGTGTGAGTGTGAGAGTGAGTGAGCTGGAATGGCTGTATGAATGAGTGTGGATGTGTGTGTGAATGAGATTATTACTTATAAAGTTTATCATAATTTTTTTTTTATTAAGCAGTTAATTGTAAGAGAGGGCTTTTGGCCCTAATATTCACTGCGAACATTGTTGTGTTTTTTTTACATTAAAGGCGATTATTATTATTATTATTATTTCAGGTTCTGCTAAAAGCCAAAAAATTTACCGCGTCGTCATCCCGCTGGTGATTGGGTTCAAAATCACGGGTCTCATCATCTTCGGCATCGTCTCAGTCAAATTGTTCCTCCTGAAGGCTTCGCTAGTGGCGAATACAGCGCTCCTGGTGGCCGGTGGTATCGTCCTGAAGAAGCTGTATGACCACGGAATGGGCATGATGAGTCAGCACCAGTCTTACCTGAATTCACACCAGTCACTGCCCAATTTTTATGCCCAAAACCATGACTTCTCCGGTTATGGATACAATGGTTACAATAATAATGCGTAAGTACCCAAAACAGACCCTTCATTGTGGTTGTTATTTATAACTACGCTGAGGTGAGCCACATGTTACAGCAGAAAAATCACAGGAAGTTGCCTCAGGCATATATATATATATATATACTGTATATACATATATACAAGCAGTTCCCGGCGCAGCCTTCGGCTGCTGCCTCCACCACTAAGGCCTCGCAGTCACTGCTCATGTAAATTAATTATGCAATGTGCTCACACACAACACACACGCAGCACCAACTGTCGGGATAAACGAAAATTAATGGTAGCGCAGTCTGCCGCTAGATGTCAGTTGATGGCGGTTGGCGATGGTAGTGCCAACTGTCGGTATAAACGAAAATTAAATGTAGCGCAGTCTGCCGCTAGATGTCGGTTGATGTCGGCAGTACCAGCAGCCATGTACACGCACCAATGTAAAATATTCCAAAATCAAATTATAAAAACAATCTCCAGTGGGCAAAAGTGTTAATCTAAACCATGCTCAAATCTCCTTGAACACCCACAACAATATTCATCATAATCGGTCCAGTCGTTTGAGAGGAGGCCCGAAACATAATACGAAATATATATATTAAGATATAATTATTAAGATTTATATATAAGATATCAACATTGTAAGATGAATGTTTTTCGCGTAATGCTTGTTCAGTATGCCTCAGTCAACTACTACGACGTATGAGTCAACTCAGTGTAACCTCTAATTTTGGGGCAGTACTCTATGATGTAACAGGGGACAGTATTAGAGAATCTGCCCTACTTTGTGCTCACTTGCCCCAGTTTGCTGCTTCTTGACTCCCAAGCTGGTTGGCAGCAGGTTAGTGCGAGGGGGTTGGGGTCTCTTCGACCCAATAAACTCCACTTCCTACTTACAGCAAGTTTCGACCACTGATTGTGTAGGATAGGTGTCTAAGCTGAGAGTAAACCTATTTAAAAATATGAAGAGTTCGCCAACTGATGTCTAGAAATAAGCCGCCCGTCTATAGAAAGCAAACGTATAAATATAGGATAGCAAAAAAGACCGTTGCACGGCAACAATTTGAAAAAAGTTTATTTAATTATTATTGACTACTCGAACCTCTACTATGCATAAATAGTTAAGGATCAGAAATCATACTGTATGTATCATATAGGAGCCCATCACAGAATTTTCTACAGGGTTCTTGTCTTTCCGTTCACTGTTACTGCAAAATTTGACCCTGTTTTGTATTTTGTTGCGGAAGGAAATACAATATACAGTATATATGTATATATTATTATTATCATTATTGCTTTCCAATTTATACGTAGTATAAGGAAAGCTTTGTGACGGTCGAAATTTTCGATTCCGTGATTTCAACGGGTTTTACACGTTTTAAGGTCCCAGAAATCCAAAAAAATGGTTTTTACGAAATATCTGTCTGTCTGTCTGTCTGTCCGTCTGTGCATCGATTTCCAGGCAAACTACGCGGTCGATTTTGAAGAAATTCGGCATATAGGTTCACAAAAATCATACCTCAGAACTTTTATTGGGGGCTAACTCAAATTGGGGGGGGGGGGGTTTATTCTCAAAAAAACTCCAAAAAAACGTCTAAAAAAATTATTTCCCAAAAACGGCTTCAACGATTTCCTTGAAATTCACATATATTGTAGCTGTTATTAATGTTGATAAAATGCAGGGGGTCGCTTGCCCCTTGATAGTTTGCTTCTGGGGGTAAAAAAATAAAAATAACTATATTTTAATGAAAAATGACTAAAATAGTTTTTCTCCGAAACCTTTCTGTCAGTGATTTCTACCTTCAGGTATGTTTTAGGTGTTAAATTGAGTAACGAAATCGGACAGGTTGCTTTCCCAGAAAATTATTTGGTTTTGTACCAAAGGACGTTTTTTTGAAAAAATGAAAATTCACTTTCAAACGCATTGCGTGCCCTGCCAGTATTGCTGTGTGTTAATGTGTTGGTCTGACCTATCTTGAATTTTCCACACCTCCAGTGACGTCAGGTGAACCCCCCCCCCCCCCGAGATATCGGAAATTTAACCATAGGAAATTATTTATTATTTACCATGGAATTACTCATTTTCTCTATCTACTAATTTTGATAAATTGGAAAGCATGTTCGAGTAAACTCGGACCGGTTCTTATTATTTATGCTAATTTTTTAAATGCTGCGCTTACAAAATGTTTTGGAGATAGAAAGAAAGAGAGAAAGAAAGAAAGATAAATTGTATTTATTTTTCACATGGGCGAATTTTGGACCTTACAAATTAAGCCATCATATCGAGTATCGAGTGCCATTCACCAGATTGGGTGTTTCTATGGCGCAAAGTCCACCAACCTTGTATTGCAGAATGACATCGACGTAGCAGATATATTAATAAGTCTTGAATGCCTCCTACCACGTCAATGTCGATGTCATTCTGCAATACGTGGTCGGTGGACTTTGCGCCTAAGGCGACAATTCCTATTCGCCGTCTTCCTGTTTGCCTACTAAATAAGCAATAACAACAGAATACTCAGATAAATTGCATATACGAGTACTGTAAGTAGCTCAGTACAGAGAAAAAGAAAAACGAAAAATAAGGACAATTGCTATGCTAAATGTAATTTATGGATGTCACATGGCTATCAAATCTAAAAGCTTGATATTCTTATCAAAATGGAAAATCTCGCGACTTCCGGCGCATAGGGGGAGGGGGGGAACAGCCAACAGGAAACAGCGAATTAAGATTTGAAAGCTTCTTAAAGGTTTTGGCGACGGGCCAACGATTCCCCATGAAACATTTCTTTGCGCTAACAACCAATTTATCGAAGGGAGCTGAGCTGCAGCATTTTATACTGCTACCTCGTACTTACTGTACTTACTCTTGGCAAGCGGTGGGGGATAATTAATATTTGTTTTCGACCTTTTTGGAATTGGGTAGAATGATCAGAATTGATTTTTAAGTTCAGTGAGATCGTTTGTAACCATTGCTTTTTTGATAAAAAATAATAATGGAAGAGAAACATTTTTTTTTAAAGTGGAATAATTTATTGACCGTTTTTACTGTAAATTGTGTGGTGATCCCAACGGGCCTTATTGGCATTGTGGCATCGGTTTTAGTATAATTTGTAATGTATTTTGATAAAGACACGCATTATTATTATTATTATTATTATTGGTGAGTTAAAAGCGGGTGTAAAAAGATGGCTGGTCAATGGGAGTTAATAATAATAATAATATAAACTGACATTAAAATAACAAGTTAAAATAAAATAAAATAAACATTATAAATAAATAACAAAAATAAATGATTAAGCCTTGTTTAGCAGCACTGTATGAGTCTTTTGTCCCAAATAAGCGCTAACTTGGGGATGCGGGATGGTATTATTATGTATTGTATTTTTGTAATATATGCTCCTTGTCCAGGGAATACTGAACAAGGACAAGAAAGAAAGAAAGATTAAGATCGCTCGATAAGCGGAAGCTTGAGCGTGATAATTAGACTATTATACAAATTGTTTATTTTTTTCAATATATGCACCTTGTCCGGGGTTAGTGGTCAAGGAAAAAAGTGTAGTGAAGTGAATTATTATATTTATAAATATATTTAAAAAAAGGTATATATAGTCCCCGCAATTTTAAGGGCTGACTCCCTCTAAATTGGGACTTGGGGTTGCAGTGAAATAGTATAATCTTGTTTTGCCTTGTTCACAATGATAATTCCCTATGCTTTTTTAAGAAAGCAACATTTCTATGGATGCTTTCTATCTTCAGGTATGTTTCAGGTGTGAAATAGAGTGGCAAACACGATAAGGTTGCTTTCTCAAGCATAGTTTGGGTTTTGATGAAAAAAATATTTCTATAAGAAATTTATATTATTATCCGCGCCCAATGCATTGCATACCGCGCCAGTATTACTGTGTTCCTTGTAAACTGGGTTACTGTGTACTGTGTACTGTGTAACAGAAATTAGAGGATTTGGAAAAAACTGGGCTTGGCGGGATTCGAACCCATGATCTACGCCTAACAGGGGCGTCCAGCGGTTAATACGACGCCCCGATTAGGCGTTGATCGTGGGTTCCAATCACGCTAAGCCCAGTTTTTTCCATATCCTCTAATTTCGGTTATAACGAGGAGGTTATCTCTTCAACCAAAGTTAATTTAATGTCAGTGTTATGTATACCATGTAATACTACAATGTATTGTGAACTGTGTACTGCGTATAGTATTACAAAATATTGGTATTCACTATTGACTATGCGATCGTCCCATCTATCAATTCTGTGCTTTGGAATTGGGATAGGGAAAGTCGAGGCATCCTATTAAAAGGGCTGTGCTCTACAAATACAGGTGCTTTAGCCTAATTCCGAATTCTTTGATAGTAATACCTAGTGGCCTAGTGGTGATAACTGCCTAGGAGGATACATTGTAGTGTTCCCAACCGATGGTCTGCCCTAACGGTCCGCGAGAATGCCTGCAGTGACTTAATAAAATTAAGAGTTGCTATTAAAAAGAACAATAAGCCGAGAATACAATGAATTAATCTTAAAAAATATGCGTGCCCAAGATCAAGGCCGTAGGCAGGATTTCTTTTCGGGGGGGGGGGGGGGGTTAGAAATTTCATAGTGGTTTTTATTTTTCCTCTCAAAATTCGATACTAGGTATCTAGTATCAAGCCACTTCATTTCGCGGGGGGGGGGGGGGTTTGAACCCCCATGAACCCCCATGAAACCCAAGTTTACGTCATTAACTTTGTCGTACATTAAAACCATATTGTAAGCTAGATATATAGGAAGGATGTCCTTGAAAGCCTTCTGATAGTTTAAAAAAAAATATATATATATATATATATAGATGTAAGGGGTGGTCCGCAGTGACATATTGTTGGTTTGAGTGGTCCGCAGACCGTCCTTGGTTGGGAACCACTGATATGGTACATATATTCCTAACTTTAAGCTAACTTTAGTTAGTAACCGAAATTAGAAGATATATATAACAAACTGGAATTGGTGGGATTCGAACCTACGATCGACGCCCATCCTGGGCGTGGTCTTAAGGCCAAACCGGAGGAGGTCACGTGACTGGCCTGGAAATGTCTTTGCGGGGGGTTCGTAATATATGTTTTAAACCGCAGGGGTATAGTAAAAATCGATAGTATAGTATACGCGTAGACATGCTTACACTATTGACTGAACCAAAAATTACAGTTACATTAGGTCTAAAATTTGTGCATGAAGCAATTAAAAACATACCTTTTAGAACATTTTTACGTGCCCCACAGGGAAGAAAAACCTCCAACATTAGTAATAAAATGCACTTTAGTCAGAAGCTCAACACTTAATTTGACAGTTAAGCGCCAGAAATAGGTAAAACTGCAATTATTTGAAATAATACAAGTCAAATATGGAACAGGTACGTGACGCGGGGCTTTGTTTATAAAATGGATATTCAACCATCCCGTGGCTGTAGTCCGTTATCAATATGGCTGCTAGTGTAGCCTGCACAATATAAGTACGCAATTCGGCAGGGAAATAGCCTGCATAAGCTAACTACTAAACTACAGAGTTTTTGATCGGGTCCCGGTATCCGCTTTGCTATGCTGCAATGTGTAAGACTTCGATATTTTTTGCGTTGGTACTTATCTCTGATAGTTGGCTTATGGTTAACGGGTGCCCTGTAAGGGTTATTTTGGCTCCCGGAGCTCCAGTTCTATTATATTTCTATGTATTCAACGCTCAACGTTCAAGGTTACAACCCTCTGGTTTGGCCTTAACGAACCTGATTACCGGAACTATTGTTCTAGATATGAATCAGCAAGCAACCTACACTCAGAAGTGACAGACCCAGTAATACCTGAACTGGGTGACATGCAGGGCCAGTTTTCAAACCACGCAATCGCACTGGCAGCCTTGAATAAGACGCTGATGCAGCAACAGCAGCCGCAGCCCTTCCAGATGCCGAAGAGGAGGTGGGCGCACACCAGGTGGAACGCGCTCTCTTAAGAATTGGGGAACACCCATTTTAATTTATTTAACTTATTTATTTGGAACCTCTTTGAGGCGGTGAGTTGTAATTGGATGAACGACTGATGAACTGATCCCATGAATGATGAAATTTAACATACATAATGCTGTAGAAAGGGTAATCAGCAGTCGTAGCAGCACTAACTGAAAAGTAAATACAGACTTATCCGGGAATTAATGTTAATTATCCTACATAAATAAATAGGTACTGCAATTAATCCTGGAAAGAATAATATTGAATAATTGTTTGTCAGCTAAGATTAATATTGCTATTCAAATATTGTTGGGTGTGCTAGAAGCTGGTGGAACGCTCTAGTGGTATAGTCCACGCAAAATGAGAAAAGTATGGACATGGAATGTTTTGATCCTGTGCAACACTGTAAAAATATTCTTTGCACAATTTTTGTTATGCCTTGCATCCAATGCAACAAGGTAACACAAAATGGTGCAAGGAATATTTTTATAGTGTTGTACAGGATCAAAACATTCCATGTCCATACTTTTCTCATTTTGTGTGGACTATACCAAAATGATGAATGTCGTCTTTGCTTTGCAGTGGGTTGATGTGATGCCTTTTGAAACGGTTAAAAAAAATTTCCCGACAAGTTATTCTTTTAAATTGTTGCTATGTCTGCTTAACTCAAAGAGTTTCGTGTCGCTATTAGGATGCCACGCCGTTTCAATATGACTGAGTCTCAGAGCTGTACCTACTGCGATTTCCATTTTATCTTCCCATAAGATAGCGGAGCACAAAATAATTCAGTGATATAATACAACCATCCATAGCCTACTACAATATAATATTGTAATGTCAGTGCATGAAATACATACCTTTAGTAGATACCTACAAGGCCGTGCCCAGGGGGGTAGTCCAAGGGGTCTGGACCCCTCCGAAACAGAAGGGCTGTACACTGAATAGAATGGACTTTTATTAATAAAATATTTTGGCCCCCTCCGAAACAAAACCTGGGCACGGCCTTGGATACGTACAATTGATTATTCTATGACAAACTTTCATTGTTGAGACACAGGCCTATCTATATACGATACATAAACTTCTATTAATTAAGCCTGAAATGAACAAAGTTGCTGAGCGTGCTGTTTTAAGCAACCATAAGCAACGTAAGCTTTGCATTTTATTTGACTTTTAGGTCGGTTTGCAAATAAATGATTATTTATTTATTTTTAATTATTTATTTCCGCTACATGTAGCATTATATTATCTCTCCATATGATAATATTGTAGTATCTTATATAATGTAAATGCTTGTGCATTGGAACGTACCTTGGTAACTTGGTAATTATACCTAATATTTATTTTATTTTAAATCCCGTCAAATTACTGTAGGGCCTATATATAGTATATGACTTAAGACTTATGACCTATCTTTCAATTATCTACTTGTACTAGGTAAGTTTAGAGCTATGTACTTTACACTTTTTCGTATCCGAGTTAGAGTCTCCTAGTTTCTTGGGCCTATTACTTAGAGCTTAAATGCTCTAGATTCCAGATATATCTCGGTATTTGAAAAAGGCTCTTAGTAGGAGGTAGACTTCTCCCTAATTATTTAAGGGCAAATAGAGCCCCACCATAAAAGAGGTGTCATGAACTAGAAAAGATATTCCTCTAAGTGTTGAAATAAATTAATTATGTAGGCCTACTAACACGAATCGGCCACAGTTATTGAGCATGGCCAGATACCATACATTCAAATAAAGAGGAACATTCCATATATTACTTTATGACATCTCATTTATTACTCTATAAGAATGAAATTTCATGAGGAATTTGACTTTTTGCCGTAACAAAAAAAAAAACGGAAATGCGGTGGTCCATTTGGTCTTGGATGCAAGCGTGGGAAGTCTATATTTGGCACCCCTGCGTTATTCGGTTATTGCTTTCCAATTTATACGTAGTATAAGGAAAGCTTTGTGATGGTCCAAAATTTTCGATTCCGAGATTTCAACGGATTTACACGTTTTGAGGTCACAGGAACCCAAAAAAGCGTTTTTTACGAAATGTCTGTCTGTCGCTCTGTCTGTCGCTCTGTCTGTCTGTATATCTGTCTGTATGTCTGTCTGTCTGTCTGTTCATCGATTTCCAGGCAAACTACTCGTCCGATTTCGATGAAATTTTGCATATAGGTTTACAAACAAAAATCATACCTCGAGATAATTTTATTTTATTTTGGGCTAACTCAATTTGGGGGGTTTTATTTTCAAAAAACTCCAAAAAAACCTCTAAAAAATTTATGCTCCAACGATTTCTTTTAAATTCACATATATTATAGTCGTTATTAATGTTAACAAAATTTGTGGGGTCGCTTGCCCCTTGATAGTTTGCTTCTGAGGGTAAAAAAAAAAAAATAACTCAATTTTCATGAAAAATGACTAAAAAATATATTGTCTGTGGAACCTTTCTATCGATGATTTCTACCTTCAGGTATGTTTTAGGTGTTCAACAGGGTAACAAAAACGGACAGGTTGCATTCCTAAAAAAATATTTGCTTCTGTGCAAAAAATAATTTTTTGAGAAATTATGGAAAATTCACGCTCCAATACATTACGTGCCACGTGTCATTGTTACTACTGTTACAATGTATTGGTCTGTTCGTTTCAGAATATGCAATTAAGTTTTAAAGGGTTTTTTACTATATTGAGGTGGACCCCCCCCCCCCCCTCCCGAGTGATCTGAATTGTAACCATAGGGAAATTATTTCCTATAAAATTACACATGTCTATATCTACTAATTTATAAATTGGAAAGCATGTTCGAGTGAACTCAGACCGGTTCTTTTATATTTGTTTTACTGCTTGTGTTATAATAACGATTTGGTATATGGGAGCCTTCAAAGAGAACTACTTCACACACAATATCATAAGATATTTTCAATTATTGGCCTTGAAATTATATTATGAGCGTAATTGAGGACAATAATTTAACGAATTTAAGAACTTTGTAGTTAGGTTCTTTTCTATTTCGGTTATCATTATTATTTTCGGGATTCAATTGAGTCGGTAGAGGAATTATTCCCGAACACGAGGATACCAACAACTCATTTTCGATTTTTTTGGAGTTAAGTGGTTTGCTATAATAGGGTATCGATATCTCCTTAAAGACGTTCTGTGGAAGACTACTGTAAATTCCCATCGAATATATATATTTTTTTTTTTTAAATAAAAGATGAATCGCTTGAAAACAATTTAATGAATGCATCCGATTCACCTCTTCAGTCGCCTCTGTAGGTTAGTACCCGTATTGAGTTACGACACGTTTCCGATCGCATGGCGTGTAAAGACTCGCAGAAGTGCAAGCACGTTACCACCTGGCCATCGAAGTCGATATTATACGAAACATTCCTCCTCATTGGGTATCTAAAGAGACGAATTGAAAATACATATTAAACAAATTCACATATTAATTTATTAATAAATTAAATAAATTACTACCTACTCCTGAGGAATAAAAAAAAGACAGACATGTCGTAAATAGTAGTCCCATTTTCTTAAGGCTGGGAGCTGGCCTTTCTTTGGCTTCAGCAGTGTCCAAATGGCAATCGTTATTTTCTTTGATTCGTGATCGAGAGTCGACGCGTTACCAGCGCTGAAAATAAATAAATAAATACAAATTAGTGCTTATAGGTGTCTAAATAATAATGAAATAAACCATAAGCTAACAATAACAATAAAGTCAAATCTTCGTGGTGGTAATGTGACTAGTCACTAGGATGTAGGGCTGCAAACGTAATAAGCTGGCCATTCACGAGGGCTCCAAACGGCTCTAAATGGCGCGTCCTGTTCCATTTGGCGTTAGCACCATTTAGAGGGGTCATCACGACTACACTGAACCAGTCGCTCCGAATCTTTCAAATTATACAGTGTAAAAGTACCTCTTCCATATCGTCACACTGTACAATTTGAAAGATTTGGAGAGTATGGTTCAGCGTAGTCGTGATGACCCCTCTAAATGGCGCTGACGCCAAATGGAACAGGGCGCAAGATTTGACTTGGCGCGAGTCCGTTTGGAGCCCTCGTGAATGGCCAGTTTAAGAAAATAGGAAAGCAAATAAAGGAAATGCTGGAAAATGTAAACAAATTAACGTGATAAACAGAATAGAGGTTGTAGACGATCTACGTTCTTGACCTGAATTGCCTTTGTCTCGGGTTGTCATTTAAATAGCTTGTTTTATTTTTGTTTCGGTTAGGCATAAGCGGTGGAGAGCCCTGTGAAATCTTTGATTGACTGAGCTTTGGATAGCCATCTTGTAGGCACCATGAAATTATAATGTGTAGAGAAGGCAGTATTTGGAGAAATTAGGGGATTTATATTATTATTATTATTATTATTATTATTATTATTATTATTATTATTATTATTGTATACAGTAGATTATATTTAAAAAAAAGCCGTCGAGTGACCAATCAGTGAGGGCATTGGTCTTTCCACTTTTTAGTTGCTTTCAGTAAGTTGAGGAAGTGTAATTACTCAATATGTTGCCCCGTAAAAGCAAAGCTTGGTGGTTTTATTCCTAATACAATCAAATTATACTGTATATTTGGTTTCTTGTATTATACATAGTATATGCCAGGGGACCTGCAATAAGTTTTTTTTTGTTAATTCTTATTTTTGCTTAAACGCTTGTGAAAACTTGAATAGGCCTACTAAGCTTTTTTTGCTAGAAAAATATGGGTAAGGAGCATCGTCAACCAATACACATAATCAATAGCATTAAAGCGATTAGTCTTAATAGAGGTACCTAATTTTATAATATATTTTTTCGCATTTAGTTATTTATTTTGTATTTATAACGAGGTTGAGCTGCATCCATGGACTGCATATATGAATGTAAAATGAAATAAAATACATATTGATTTGATTTGATGGAAACCGCCCCAAATGACACTCCCCACCCCCTTCCCCTTAAAGCCGTTGTTTGCGTCAATTACGCATAAAAGTTTCAAAATTTTCCGACAGCTTACTGTTATTCTGGTAAATTTCCTCTCTAAACCTAAGGTATTAAAGTTGAAAACAAAATTTTTTGCTGCTCATGTTGGACTTAAAATTTTTATTAACAAACTTCCGCTATCAGTAATCCTCTTGTCGCCTGCAGCAAACTCCAAAGTACGGTACCTGAAGCCAACAACAGGTTACCGGTGCTGATTTATTGGGAAACTTTCAAAAACTCTTGAGAAATCTCCTTTAGTTTAGCTTTATTATTGAAGGCTTCTGAAAGTCATATAGGCTATACCGTTAGGTACTTTATGCTGTTTATATGTTAAACCTGGGTAAGTTTAGAGACCCACGACACACCCTTATAATCTTTCTCAATTTTAACACTGAAAGCGAGACACAACCATTTACGTAAATCAGTGTTGCAACCTTTTTGTTTTACCCCCTTTTTTACAAAAATCCCCGTAAAACTCGAATTCACATCATGAATACGAAATATTCACACTGATTTTCATGGCTTGTTCTCTAAAGTTTTATCCGCTTTATACATAGGACTTTGAAAAGGAGTCTAATTCAATTTTGTATAAAGTTCTTCTGTTACTAGGGGGTCTGAAAACGTAGGCCTTGGCCTAATTTACAAGTATTATTGACCGGTACAATTACTATTGTAATTTATATCCATAGAAATAGGTAGAATGCCTTCTATCGAAGATTGGCGATCATCATAACAATCGTAGACACGTAGATACCGCACTTCGGACTCCCCCGAAATAAATCAAGTACGTATATGTAGTTTAGAGTATCGAATGTACTTAGTCTTGACTGTACTAGGGAATTTTAATGCAGTGGCTTCCCGCTGTCTTCTGCCTCCTTCCGTCGCTGACTCTTCATTGAGTTTCTCCGCCTTCAGAGCCAGTTCCCAACCCCAAGACTGGTGGCTTATTTATTGGCGACAACTATTCGTCCCGTCACATAGTCATCTTCCGGCTACTGTGGCTTTCTTGACAAACCTGCACCACCAGATTTGCCACCAAATCTTTCAATTATGCTTTGTCAGGAACTACTAAATTCGTTATATATTTTCTCAGCTAGCCACCATATCTGGTGGCCTTTTCGTTATCCGCCACCTACAACCCCGCTAGTAGCCTGCAGCTCAGCCCTATTATGTACAGTATTTTTCTCATGTTTTGGCTTTTGATTTTGAAAGGGAATCTTGCAAGCCAACAAAGCGTTCAATATAATATGATTCATTTATCTAAAGCTCAGTTAATAGGCATCCCGAATTGGCGGTGTATATCTCATTAATTGTAGGGGTCATAATGTTATGACAAACGCCCGCAGGACATAGATTATATTAGCGGGTCAACACATTTGTAGCATCGTTTGACATTATAGAGAAACACTGTTGACTGTTTTCCATAACATTGCATGGGATTTTCAGCTTCTCTCACATTGTAGCTCTAGCCACACTTGGTAAATCGAATCGCTCAGAAAATAATGTCATAAGTTACCTAACCTGAAGTGCAAATTTAAATGCAGTACCGATTTGAATTATTGTAAAAGCAAGGGTTGTAGCTATACTAAGCGTTATTTTATCATTTGAAGACGTCAGGGGAAAAACAGGAAAGGTGCACTTTTGGTCGAAATTGAGATAATGGTGGCATTTTGTTCAATTTTTAATGTAGTTTTAGATGACCTAACAAAACCGAAGGAAACCAAGTAAGGTTCTGCACAAATGGCGTGGGGAAAAAACAGAATGCATGGGCTACTTTCAACTTTAAATTCGATATCTGAAAAATCAACTTTTGATCACCTTACCGGTTTTTCCCCTGTCGTTTTCATTTGTATCAGTTCTGTCAGTCTAACAGTTGGACAAATAGTAAATTTTCTTGCTACTCTGTCCCAATACATGGACAATTCTCATTCTATTATTCCCAAAGATGTTGTTATATCGAAGTAGGTACTGGAGTTCTATATAGGAGGGATTCGCCCCCACCAAGAGTGCTACTTACTACGCCATCTCCAACCAATCAGAGCTTCAATCAATCAAGCATTTGACCCGTCTTCATTTGACGAATCAGTGCACGCTTTGAAGCCATGACATGGTTCTTTTTTGTTTGAAAGTGTCCAAGGCGTGCTATGGTAAGTCACAGATGACGTGACAGATGGTGCAAAAAATTTAAAAAAAAACATGCCTTTGACCTTGTCGTACGCCCCCTATATGGACATAGAACTCGTCTTCAAAGTTAATACTTACGTAGGACATCTATTTAGGGGCGTAAGAACCATAAGCGAGGTCCTGTCCGTCACCCTTGCCGACAGGCGCAACGCCAATGCTGCGTCCCCAGCCGGAGCTGTAGCTGTCGTGGCCACCAGAGCTTCCTCCACTGCCGCTGTGGCCGTGCTCTGCGTGTTCAACGTGGGAGTGGGAATGGTGGGGCTGCGCAACGACCTGTAAAAGAGCAAACAGATCAAGGTTTAGGGCGTACATCGAGCAGTCAGCAGCTTGTCATACTACAACGTTCTTTGATCTGGTCCTAGTTTTGTAGAAATCGTTTCCTTTTATTTACCGTATGTTAGCTGGCGTGGTGGGGCCATACGGTAAGATGAAAAGATGGACACCTGCTACAACGTTTGCGGGACTACACGGTGGAGGGCCAAAGACTTATAGGACTACCGAGGATGTCCCTTGAGACGAAAGTGAGGGAGGACCTCAGGACCCTCGGTCTCTCGCCGGATGATACCCAAAATCGAAACACCTGGAAGATGAAGATCCGTGCCGCGGACCCCGTGGGAGGGATAAGGCGTCGTTAAAGTAGGTACCCAATTTGCCATCGGCTTAGCCACTGAACCACAAGCCCCGACAATACCTGTTCGGTTAGATAGCTGTGCTAACTTGTCTAGCAATAAGAATTATGTCCAATAGAGCATAAGTAGAGGATTTGGAGATTGCTCGTCTTGTCGGGGCTTGTGGTCCAGTGGTTAAGACGATGCCCCTGTTAGGTGTAGATGTTGGGTTCGAATCCCACTAAGCCTTTTTTTTCCATATTCTCTAATTTCGGTTTCTGCTCTTGTTGGATCGTCGTCATTTGCCTGTTGTAATGAACCGTATCACTTTTAATGTCGCCAGTCAAAAACCTGTGGTAGTTGGTACCGCCAGTCAGTAGATACTTACTTCATACGTGACATGTTTCTGTTGGCTAAAGAGCTTCTTGAGGCCCAGGACGACAGCTAGGAGAAGAGCAATCTTGCTGACTAGAAGTGCCTTACCGACCAACAACGCCAAACCTTTGAAAGCTAGGGCGCCGAGCATGCCCATTTTCATGACTACCGCCGCCAGAATACCACCCATGTTCTTGTTCTTTCCACGACCTGGAAATAAAAGAAGATGTTATTGATTAGGACAACAAAGTTACAGCAGTACTAGAGTCATTAACTTGTAAGAAGATTATACTTGGTTATCCATCGCTATGGAAGTGGGGTTTTATTATTGTCTACATGAAAAATTAATTGAAAAAACACACTTCCATAGCGGGGACAACCAAAGCCCAGTCAGTCTTTTAATTGATTTAGAAGCAGTCCAGTCAGGAGCACACATTTCTGCCATTTATAACAATGCCCTATAAATTTTAACAGAAACACTATAGAGATTTAATGTCTTTTAAATAATAATAATAATAATAATGCGTGTATTTATCAAAAAAACATAACAAATTATACTGAACCGGTGCCACAAAGCCAAAAAGGCGCGTTGGGATCACCAAAGCAATGCCCTATAAATTTCACTAGTTCTCTCTTCTAGTTGAGCCTGTGTAAAATAAGTGAATATCGACTTTATTATTACTATTAATTTAACTTATATAATTACAATAATTAACTAACATAACAAATAATATAACTAGTATTCTAGTAGAATAGTAGATCAAGGAAACATGATTTTTTTAAAATGTTATGTTGGGGAAATAAAGCCTTATAGCTGTGCCTTCAATACTCCTACTGAGCAGATACCTCGTGGTCCCTTCTCTTTGCAGGTACACTTGTATTCTCCTTCAACAAAATAATTATATTTATTTAGGATTATCTGAATAGAGGATAAAATGTAGATAAAATTTATTGTATATTTCTCAGACACTATTAACGGATAGCCTACTTATTGCGATAATATTTTTATTGTTATTGTGTCGTCTTATCGATTGTATATATTATTATTATTATTATTATAACTTAATAGAACCCACCTACGACCACTCACTCATCAATAACTGCGAGGGCGCAGCCCGAGCTGCCGCTCGACAAATGGTCTTAAAAGATAGATAGGACTAAGTCGAGTGGGGGAAAAATAGAATCATCCCAATCGGGCCAAAATTGGCCCAGTTATGACATTTTTCCCAAACCCCTGCAAAATTGCCAAAAAAGTGCCAATTTTACATTGGTTTTCCTATGCTGCGGAAAACGCAATAACAAAAAATTGAGATCCGCTGCGGCCAAAATGGCGACGTAGCGCTATTCCCTTAACCTTTCCCCAACTTTCCTCCCAGGTCTCATACCTATGTAAAATCTGACGGCTTCCAGATAATTAGCAAAGTGAAAAAGGGCAAAAATGCGAAAAAATGCCCGTTTTCGACGAAAAAACGCGTTTTTTGGGGACGATTTTCGCGGGAAAAAAATTGATTCAAAAAATTTAAAACCACTTTGCTACTTTCCACTATCCTTGCTCTTTACAACTGTGTAAGTTATATTGCTGTCGGTCTACCAGTTTCCCCACAGCTAGGTATGTAAGGGGGGTGTGCAAGAGGCCTACATGCGGGAAAAGGGTATACCCTGCTGTGCATGCTTAGAGATAAAAAATTCCACAGCCTGCAATTTTTAACCAACATGAATAGTTAATGTGTCCCTAAAGGCACTATAAATAGGGGTTGCACCAGAGTATACAAGGGGTGGTTCCATCATCCCCCCTCCCCCTTTAAAATCGGGTCAAACACGAAATTTCACGCGATATTCTCAAAATTATTCCCGTTTTCCATCATTTCGAAAAATCTACCCTTATTCTAGGGGTGAAAATGTTTTTTGAATTTGCAGTTTCGCATGTTGTTTACTAATGTCAACAACTTATCAACAAATCTTCCAATTTAGGCCTACCATTTCGGTTGCAGTGTGCATGTCTTCAAGTTTCACGTTAAAAATGGCCCATGGTTTGCTTCCTATTTCTATAATATTTCTTTTACATGGACAAAACCTATCACCCATTATACTACTGTACCAGATTCATGTAATTAACGTACAATATCAACATATTTTTCCAATTTAAGAACCCAAATTTTCGATTATATGTGTATTTTTAAGGCATCTTTCACGTCCACTTTCGGTGGTTTACACACTCCATGGTTTATGTTGGGTTTAGTAGACGTTTTTATCTTTTATTATCTTATCTTATACTATATGGTATCTAAAAACGTCAAATAAACCTATATACATTATGTATTCTTCCAGCTATTTCAATGCCGCCAAGTCATAGAAAAATGACTATTTTCCTTATTCTCGGCATATTAATTTTTTTGCACCCACAATTACCAGGACTTAACTACGAAAGCATTTGCATAATGTTTAATTAAGTATCTGTAGCAATGCTATGGTAATTTAAGCCACCCACAATGCTTTCAATACCGTAAAATAAATTCATTTTCAATTTTGGTGTATGAAGACCATAAAAGAGTTAAAAAATTATATACTCTGTAATATCCAAGTAGGACCAACAATTATAGCTTCATTATAAGCGGCACAAATACAGCTATTTAGCAAATACAAACACATGACTTCTTCCTCCCCCTTCCCCCTGAAATTTCGGTCGAGACGCATAAAAACTCAAGGAATTCTCCCGTTTCTGCAGTTACAAATATTCCACTGTCTGCAGTTTTCAATACGCGAGGATGTTTAATGTGTCGTTGAATGCAGTATGAATGATGCTTTCAAGGGCGTATACAAGGGATGTTTTCATCATCCCCCCTCCCCCTGTAAAATCGGGTCAAACACGAAATTTCCCACTAAATTCCTGAAAATATTCCCGTTTTTGATAATTTCGAAAAATCTACCTCCTTTTTCGTGGTCAAAATGTATCGTAAATTTGCAGTTTCGCATGTTGTTTACTAATGTCAACAAACAATCAACAAATCATCCAATTTAGGCCTACCATTTCGGGTACATTGTGGATATCATCATGTTTTTATGTTAAAAATGGCCTATGTTTTGCTTCCTATTTCTATAATATGCATTTTATATGAATAAAATGTATCAAACATTATACTACTGTACCGGTTTAATGTAATTATCGTACATTATCCACATATTTTCCCAATTTTAGAACCCAAATTTTCGAATACATGTGTATTTTGATGGCATGTTTCATGTCCACTTTCGGTGCTTTACATACTCCATGGTTAATGTTGCGTTTAGTAGACTTTTTATCTTTTATTATCTTATCTTAGACAATAGGCTATCCGAAAAAGGTTAATAATCCCATATACAATACTTATTCTTCGAGCTATTTCAATGCCGCCAAGTGATAGATAAATGACTATTTTCTGTATTCTCGGCATATTAATTTTTTTGCACCCGCAATTACCAGGATTTACCTACGGAAGCACTAGCTTAATGTTTACTATAGTATCTTTAGCAATGCTAAGGTAATGTCAGCCACCCACATTGCTTTCAAGTAAATTTCAAGTAAATTTGCAGTTTCACATACTGTTTACATATGTAAACAAAAAATAAACAAATGTTCCAATTTACGCCTACCATTTTGGCTACAGTGTGGATATCTTCAAGTTTCACGTTGAAAATGGCATATATTTGGTTTCCTATATCTATAATATGTAATTAATATGGATAAAACCTATCATTCATTATACTACTGTATCAGATTCATGTAATTAACGTACAATATGAACATATTTTCGCAATGTAAAATCCCAAAATTGCGAATATTTGTGTCTTTTTAGGGCATGTTTCATGTCCACTTTCGGTGGTTTACATTCTCTATGGTTTATGTTGAGTTTAGTAGACTTTTTATCTTTTATTATCTTATATAATAGGCTATCCGAAAAAGGTAAATAATCCCATATACAATACGTATTCTTCCACCTTCCAGCCAAGTGATAGACAAATGGCTATTTTCCGGTTTTTCGGCATATTAATTTTTTTGCACCCTTCTTTCCCTAGAATTACCAACGGAAACAGTTTAATATTAACTATAGTATCTATAGCAATGTCAAGCTAATTTAGGCCACCTATTATGCTTTCGAAACCGAAAATATAATATAATTAATGTTCTATTTCGGTGTATATAGACCAAGAAAGCGTTAAAAAATTACACAGTCTGTAATATCCAACTTAGGCCAACGGTTATTTTAAGCGGCTTAATTACAAGTTTTAAACGATTACAAACATATAACTACTTTCGACCCCCTTCCCCCTGAAAATTCGGTCAAACACAAAATTTCATGAAAAGGTCGGGGGAATCTCCCGTTCGATTTTGGTATTTATTTTCACCGTGGCATATGTTGTATTTTGTAGATGTTTTTTTCACACATGATGTTTTACCATATACTGGAGTAAATCAAAAAAAGTTTAAAAACCCCCACATACAATACGTATTCTTCAAGCTATTTCAATGCAGCTATGTGGTAGATAAATAAATATTTTCCGGTTTCTCGGCATATTAATTTTTTTCACCACTAAGTCCCAGAAATACTAACAAATACTATTGCATTATGTATACTATAGTATCTGTAGCAATGTTAGGCTAATTAAAGCCACCTATACTGCTTTCAAGACCGTAAAATTAATTAATATTCAATTTCGGTGCATATTGACGAAAAAATATATAAAAAGCATTCAACTTAAGTTACAACTTCATTATAAGCGGCATAAACATAGGTTGGACACGAGTATAAAGACGTAACTTTCAACAACCCCCTTCCCTTTGAAATTCGGTAAAAAAAAAAAAAAAATCAAGAACATTTCGGGGAAATCTCCAGTTCAATTTTGGTATTTCTTGACTCCGTGGGTTATGTTGTCAATTGTTGATGTCGTTGGCATACAATATTTTAGTTAATACAATAGGCAATCCAAGAAGGACAAATAACCCCACATACAATACGTTGTCTTCCAGCTATTTCAATGCCGCCGTATGATAGAATAATAACTATTTTCCGAATCTCGGCATATTAACTTTTTTTGCACCCTTAAATACCTGAAATTGCTAACAAATACGGTTACTAAATGTTAAGCGAAGTATCTATAGCAATGATGAGTCGTTTCAAGTCACCCGTCTTACTTTCAGACCCGTAAAAATAATTCATATTCAATTTGGGTGCATTAACCCTAATAAATAGACAAAAAATTATACGGCCTGCAATAAACAGGTTAAGCCAACAATTATTCGCTCATTATAAGCAGCAAATATAAAGGTTTGAAACAAATATAAACACATAACATCCAACAACCCCCTTCCTCCAGAAAATTCGACCAAAACGCAAAATTTCAAGAAAAAGTCAGGGAAATATCTCATTTGATTTAATTTGTTATTTACTCCGTGGTTTATGTTGTGTTATGTCGATGGTTATATCACACATTACTTTATAAGGTCAAATAGGCCCATATACAATATGCATTCTTCGGGCTATTTCAATGCCGCTACTTAATAGAAAAATGACTATTTTCCGGTTTTTCGGCAGATTAATTTTTTTGCAGCCATAACAAAAACTATATTGGTTAATGTTTGGCAAAATATCTGTAGCAACGACGATGAGTCATTTTAAGTAATTCTGCATACTTTGAAAACCCTAAAAATAAGTAATATTCAATTTAGGTGTATTAACACGAATAAACAGACAAAAAATATATTCAGCCACCCACATTGCGTTTAGTAGACGTTTTTATCTTTTATTATCTTAGCTTATACTATAAGCTAACCAAAAAAGTCAAATAACCCCTAATACACTACGTATTCTTCGAGCTATTTCAATTTCAATAGATAAATGACTATTTTCTGTATTCTCGAACATTAATTTTTTTTTGCACCCTTTTTTCCCTAGAATAACCAACGGAAACTGTTGCTTAATGTTAACTATAGCAATGTCAAATTAATTTAGGCCACCTATTTTGCTTTTCAACCGTAAAAAGTATTAATGTTCAATTTTGGTGTATATAGACGAAAAAAGAGTTAAAAAATGATTCAGCCTGTAATATCCAACTTTGGGCAACACGGTTACTGCCTCATTATAAGCGGCTTAAATACAGGTTTTAAACAAATGCCGACATATAACTACTTTCAACCCCCTTCCCCCTGAAAATTCGGTCAAAACACAAAATTTCATGAAAAGGTCGGGGAAATCTTCCGTTTGATTTTGGTATTTATTTACTCATTGGCTTATGTTGCATTTTGTAGCTGCATGTTTTTATCACGAATTACTTTAACATGTACTGTATTAAATCAAAATATTTTAAAAACCCCCACACACAATACGTATGCTTCAAGCTGTTTCAATGCAGCTATGTGATAGATAAATGAATATTTTCCGCTTTCTCGGCAAAATATTTTTTTTTCACCACTACGTCCCAGGAGTAACTAATACATACTATTGCTTAATGTATACTATAGTATTTTCAGCAAAGGTAGGCTAATTAAAACCAAGAATACTCCTTTCAAGACCGTAAAATTAATTAATATTCAATTTCGGTGCATATTGACGAAAAAATTGATATTCAATTCCACAGCCTGCAATTTTCAACCGAAATTAATTTTTTATGTCTCATTAGAAGTAGTATTAATTATGGCTTCAAACGAGTATAAACACATATTTTCAAATTCATACCTTCACCCCTAAAATGGGAGTGGAACAGAAAGTGACGCATTTCCGGCAATCCCATTTGAATTGGGTGGACGGGTTTAAAGCAATTTTTTGATGTGGAAGACCTATCTTAATAATTTAAATTATACCCATGTCTTCGTCCAATCTTCCTCTTTCATGGCATGATATGTCTTTTGATAATCAAGCAAGTGTTTTTGGCTTTCAGGGTGTAAAATGCCAGGGGGTGCGCACGATTTTCCTCAAAAAAGGCCTCTTTCGGCCGCGTTATTGTCTACCTATATATAAAAAATTAAAATTACTTAAAGGCTTTTACGGGCTTTTCCACGTTTCTTTCTCTTTCCAGCCATATATCATTTAAGTTAATTAGTTAATTAAATTTAAGTTAATTTAGGCGTTGTCACGTTAAACTATCGTCCGTAAACCGCCATTACAACCGACTTAGAGACAGCCAATTTTTTTTCATCCTTAAATACTGAGAATTGCAATCAAAAACTGTCTAAAGTAGCACACCCCCTAACCCCTTAAAATTTGGTCCAAACACAAAAGTTAGGAAAAGTCGGGGAAATATCCCATTTCATTTCAATTTTTATTTACCCGTGGTTTATGTTGTGTTATGTAGATTTATATGACATAATATTTTATTTCATACCGTAGGGTATCTAAAAAATCAAATCGGCCCATTTTACAATATCTATTCTTAGTGCTGTTTCAATGCAGCAATTGAGATATTTTCCATATTTTTTACATACGGTATTATAATTTTTTCAACCATTTCATCCCAGGATACTGCTTTTGAAAGCTTGACATACTATCATTGGCATTGCTAAGAATTCTACAGCAACCTGTATTGGTGCCATGACTGTAAAGTTAATTAATATCCAATTAGGTGTAATAAGACCGAAAAACAGAAGAAAAACAATTCCACAGCCTAAAATTTGTAATGGACATGAATGGCTTACATGTCCATAAAAGCAATTGAAATGAGGGTTTGAAACGAGTATTTAAAATTTTTTCCAACATCCACCCTCTTCCCTCTCACAAACTCGCCTTTTTTCCATTCCTCTTCCTCCTTTAATTCTTAACTATCGTTCCATTCATGTTAGCATGATGTGTGATGCCTCATTGGACAGCTCTCTACTCGACGATTGATTTGACATCCATGACACCCACCACAATACATAATTTACAGAAGCAGTGACGGCGAGGCCCGAAGGGCCGAGCTGCGTTTGGTCCGAGTTTCCTACGGTTCTCTTCCGTATTTAAGTAAACTTTCACTGCGTTCCATCTTTCCATCACCCCCATGTAATTTCTTAGTAAAAAGTGGCAACTATAGCCAATAACAGTCCTCCCCCCCCCCCCCAAACACGCCTTTTTCAATTCTTCTTCCTTCTTTAACTCAAAACTCCCGTACCATTCATGCTACAATCGTGTGTGATAGCTCATTGGAAAGCTCTCGACGCGAGGATTCATTTGACACCCATGACGATACCCACCATGATCAGTGCCCATGAGCAGTGACCGCGAGGCCGAAGGCCGAGCTGCCGCCCGCGGCAGGCGCAAGTGTAGGAGCCATGTGGGGCCCGTAGGGCCCCTGTGGCGGAGACACTTGTTACAACTCTATAGAACCCACCTACGACCACTCACCGATCAATTATTGCGAGGGCGCAGCCCGAGCTGCCGCCCGACAAATGGACATAAAAGATAGATACATCCAAGTCGAGTGGGAAAAATTTAGAATCATCCCAATCGGGCCAAAATTGGCCCAGTTATGACATTTTTCCCCAACCCCTGCAAAATTGCAAAAAAAGTGCCAATTTTACATTGGTTTTCCTATGCTGCGGAAAACGCGATAAAAAAAAATTGAGATCCGCTGCGGCCAAAATGGCTTCGTAGCGCTATTCGGTCAACCTTTCCCCAACTTTCCCCCCAGGTCTCATACCTATGTAAAATCTGACGGCTTCCAGATAATTAGCAAAGTGAAAAAGGGCAAAAATGCGAAAAAATGCCCATTTTCGACGAAAAAACGCGTTTTTCGGGGACGATTTTCGCGGGAAAAAAATTGATTCAAAAAATTTAAAACCACTTTGCTACTTTCCACTATCCTTGCTCTTCTCAACTGTGTAACCTATATTGCTGTCAGTCCACCAGTTTCCCCACAGCTAGGTATGTAAGGGGGGTGTGCAAGAGGCCTACATGCGGGAAAAGGGTATACCCTGCTGTGCATGCTTTGAGATAAAAAATTCCACAGCCTGCAATTTTTAACCGACATGAATAGTTAAGGGGTCGTTAAAGGCACTATAAATAGGGGTTGCATCCGAGTATACTAGGGGTGGTTCCATCATCCCCACTCCCCCTTTAAAATCGGGTCAAACACGAAATTTCACGCGAAATTCTCAAAATTTTTCCCGTTTTCGATAATTTCGAAAAATCTACCCTTATTTTAGGGGTGAAAATGTTTTTTAAATTTGCAGTTTCGCATGTTGTTTACTAATGTCAACAAGTTATCAACAAATCATCCAATTTAGGTCTACCAGTTCGGGTTCAGTGTGCATATCTTCAATTTTCACAATAAAAATGGCCAATGTTATGCTTCCTATTTCTATGATATGAATTTTAGATGGATAAAATGTATCACACATTATACTACTGTAACGGTTTAATGTACTTAAAGTACGATATCAACATATTTTCCCAATTTAGGAACCCAAATTTTCGAATATATGTGTATTATAATGGCATGTTTCATGTCCACTTTCGGTGCTTTACATACTCCATGGATCATGTTGCGTTTAGTGGACGTTTTTATCTTTTACTATCTTATCTTATACTATATTGTATCTAAAAAGGTCAAATAACCCTATATACATTACGTATTCTTCCAGCTATTTCAATGCCGCCATGTCATAGAAAAATGACTATTTTCCTTATTCTCGGCATATTAATTTTTTTGCACCCACAATTACCAGGACTTAACTACGAAAGCATTTGCATAATGTTTAATTCAGTATCTGTAGCAATGCTATGGTAATTTAAGCCACCCACAATGCTTTCAATACCGTAAAATAAATTCATTTTCAATTTTGGTGTATGAAGACCATAACAGAGTTAAAAAATTATATACTCTGTAATATCCAAGTAGGACCAACAATTATGCTTCATTATAAGCGGCACAAATACAGCTATTTAGCAAATACAAACACATGACTTCTTCCTCCCCCTTCCCCCTGAAATTTCGGTCGAGACGCATAAAAACTCAAGGAATTCTCCCGTTTCTGCAGTTACAAATATTCCACTGTCTGCAGTTTTCAATACGCGAGGATGTTTAATGTGTCGTTGAATGCAGTATGAATGATGCTTTCAAGGGCGTATACAAGGGATGTTTTCATCATCCCCCCTCCCCCTGTAAAATCGGGTCAAACACGAAATTTCCCACTAAATTCCTGAAAATATTCCCGTTTTTGATAATTTCGAAAAATCTACCTCCTTTTTCGTGGTCAAAATGTATCGTGAATTTGCAGTTTCGCATGTTGTTTACTAATGTCAACAAACAATCAACAAATCATCCAATTTAGGCCTAGCATTTCGGGTACATTGTGGATATCATCATGTTTTTATGTTAAAAATGGCCTATGTTTTGCTTCCTATTTCTATAATATGCATTTTATATGAATAAAATGTATCAAACATTATACTACTGTACCGGTTTAATGTAATTATCGTACATTATCCACATATTTTCCCAATTTTAGAACCCAAATTTTCGAATACATGTGTATTTTGATGGCATGTTTCATGTCCACTTTCGGTGCTTTACATACTCCATGGTTAATGTTGCGTTTAGTAGACTTTTTATCTTTTATTATCTTATCTTAGACAATAGGCTATCCGAAAAAGGTTAATAATCCCATATACAATACTTATTCTTCGAGCTATTTCAATGCCGCCAAGTGATAGATAAATGACTATTTTCTGTATTCTCGGCATATTAATTTTTTTGCACCCGCAATTACCAGGATTTACCTACGGAAGCACTAGCTTAATGTTTACTATAGTATCTTTAGCAATGCTAAGGTAATTTCAGCCACCCACATTGCTTTCAAGTAAATTTCAAGTAAATTTGCAGTTTCACATACTGTTTACATATGTAAACAAAAAATTTAACAAATGTTCCAATTTACGCCTACCATTTTGGCTACAGTGTGGATATCTTCAAGTTTCACGTTGAAAATGGCATATATTTGGCTTCCTATATCTATAATATGTAATTAATATGGATAAAACCTATCATTCATTATACTACTGTATCAGATTCATGTAATTAACGTACAATATCAACATATTTTCGCAATGTTAAATCCCAAAATTGCGAATATTTGTGTCTTTTTAGGGCATGTTTCATGTCCACTTTCGGTGGTTTACATTCTCTATGGTTTATGTTGAGTTTAGTAGACTTTTTATCTTTTATTATCTTATATAATAGGCTATCCGAAAAAGGTAAATAATCCCATATACAATACGTATTCTTCCAGCTTCCAGCCAAGTGATAGACAAATGGCTATTTTCCGGTTTTTCGGCATATTAATTTTTTTGCACCCTTCTTTCCCTAGAATTACCAACGGAAACAGTTTAATATTAACTATAGTATCTATAGCAATGTCAAGCTAATTTAGGCCACCTATTATGCTTTCAAAACCGAAAATATAATATAATTAATGTTCTATTTCGGTGTATATAGACCAAGAAAGAGTTAAAAAATTACACAGTCTGTAATATCCAACTTAGGCCAACGGTTATTTTAAGCGGCTTAATTACAAGTTTTGAACGATTACAAACATATAACTACTTTCGACCCCCTTCCCCCTGAAAATTCGGTCAAAACACAAAATTTCATGAAAAGGTCGGGGGAATCTCCCGTTCGATTTTGGTATTTATTTTCACCGTGGCTTATGTTGTATTTTGTAGATGTTTTTTTCACACATGATGTTTTACCATACACTGGAGTAAATCAAAAAAAGTTTAAAAACCCCCACATACAATACGTATTCTTCAAGCTATTTCAATGCAGCTATGTGGTAGATAAATAAATATTTTCCGGTTTCTCGGCATATTAATTTTTTTTCACCACTAAGTCCCAGGAATACTAACAAATACTATTGCTTTATGTATACTATAGTATCTGTAGCAATGTTAGGCTAATTAAAGCCACCTATACTGCTTTCAAGACCGTAAAATTAATTAATATTCAATTTCGGTGCATATTGACGAAAAAATATATAAAAAGCATTCAACTTAAGTTACAACTTCATTATAAGCGGCATAAACATAGGTTGGACACGAGTATAAAGACGTAACTTTCAACAAACCCCTTCCCTTTGAAATTCGGTAAAAAAAAAAAAAAATCAAGAACATTTCGGGGAAATCTCCAGTTCAATTTTGGTATTTCTTGACTCCGTGGGTTATGTTGTCAATTGTTGATGTCGTTGGCATACAATATTTTAGTTAATACAATAGGCAATCCAAGAAGGACAAATAACCCCACATACAATACGTTGTCTTCCAGCTATTTCAATGCCGCCGTATGATAGAATAATAACTATTTTCCGAATCTCGGCATATTAACTTTTTTTGCACCCTTAAATACCTGAAATTGCTAACAAATACGGTTACTAAATGTTAAGCGAAGTATCTATAGCAATGATGAGTCGTTTCAAGTCACCCGTCTTACTTTCAGACCCGTAAAAATAATTCATATTCAATTTGGGTGCATTAACCCTAATAAATGGACAAAAAATTATACGGCCTGCAATAAACAGGTTAAGCCAACAATTATTCGCTCATTATAAGCAGCAAATATAAAGGTTTGAAACAAATATAAACACATAACATCCAACAACCCCCTTCCTCCAGAAAATTCGACCAAAACGCAAAATTTCAAGAAAAAGTCAGGGAAATATCTCATTTGATTTAATTTTTTATTTACTCCGTGGTTTATGTTGTGTTATGTCGATGGTTATATCACACATTACTTTATAAGGTCAAATAGGCCCATATACAATATGCATTCTTCGGGCTATTTCAATGCCGCTACTTAATAGAAAAATGACTATTTTCCGGTTTTTCGGCAGATTAATTTTTTTGCAGCCATAACAAAAACTATATTGGTTAATGTTTGGCAAAATATCTGTAGCAACGATGATGAGTCATTTTAAGTAATTCTGCTTACTTTGAAAACCCTAAAAATAATTAATATTCAATTTAGGTGTATTAACACGAATAAACAGACAAAAAATATATACAGCCACCCACATTGCGTTTAGTAGACGTTTTTATCTTTTATTATCTTAGCTTATACTATAAACTAACCAAAAAAGTCAAATAACCCCAAATACACTACGTATTCTTCGAGCTATTTCAATTTCAATAGATAAATGACTATTTTCTGTATTCTCGAACATCAATTTTTTTTTTGCACCCTTTTTTCCCTAGAATAACCAACGGAAACTGTTGCTTAATGTTAACTATAGTATCTATAGCAGTGCCAAACTAATTTAGGCCACCTATTTTGCTTTTCAACCGTAAAAAGTATAAATGTTCAATTTCGGTGTATATAGACGAAAAAAGAGTTAAAAAATAATTCAGCCTGTAATATCCAACTTAGGGCAACACGGTTACTGCCTCATTATAAGCGGCTTAAATACAGGTTTTAAACAAATGCAGACATACAACTACTTTCAACCCCATTCCCCCTGAAAATTCGGTCAAAACCCAAAATTTCATGAAAAGGTCGGGGAAATCTCCCGTTTGATATTGGGATTTATTTACTCCGTGGCTTATGTTGCATTTTGTAGCTGCATGTTTTTATCACGAATTACTTTAACATGTACTGTATTAAATCAAAATATTTTAAAACCCCCACACGCAATACGTATGCTTCAAGCTGGTTCAATGCAGCTGTGTGATAGATAAATGAATATTTCCCGCTTTCTCGGCAAAATAATTTTTTTTCACCACTAAGTCCCAGGAGTAACTAACACATACTATTGCTTAATGTATATTATAGTATTTTCAGCAAAGATAGGCTAATTAAAACCAAGAATACTCCTTTTAAGACCGTAAAATTAATTAATATTCAATTTCGGTGCATATTGACGAAAAAATTGATATTCAATTCGACAGCCTGCAATTTTCAACCGAAAATAATTTTTTATGTCTCATTAGAAGCAGTATTAATTGTGGCTTCAAACGAGTATAAACACATATTTTCAAATTCATACCTTCACCCCTAAAACGGGAGTGGAACACAAAGTGACGCATTTCTGGCAATCCCATTTGAATTGCGTGGGCGGGTTTAAAGCAATTTTTTGATGTAGAAGACCTATATTAATAATTTAAATTATACCCATGTCTTCGTCCATTCTTCCTCTTTCATGGCATGATATGCCTTTTGATAATCAAGCAAGTGTTTTTGGCTTTGAGGGTGTAAAACGCCAGGGGGTGCGCACGATTTTCCTCAAGAAAGGCCTCTTTCGGCCGCGTTATTGTCTGCCTATATATAAAAAATTAAAATTACTTAAAGGCTTATACGGGCTTTTTCACGTTTCTTTCCCTTTCCAGCCATATATCATTTAAGTTAATTAGTTAATTAAATTTAAGTTAATTTAGGCGTTGTCACGTTAAACTATCGTCCGTAAACCGCCTTTACAACCGACTTATAGAGACAACCAATTTTTTTTCATCCTTAAATACTGAGAATTGATATCAACAACTGTTTAACGTAGCACACCCCTAACCCCTTAAAATTTGGTCCAAACACAAAAGTTAAAGGAAAAGTCGGGGAAATATCCCATTTCATTTCAATTTTTATTTACCCGTGGTTTATGTTGTGTTATGTAGATTTATATGACATAATATTTTATTTCATACCGTAGGGTATCTAAAAAATCAAATCGGCCCATTTTACAATATCTATTCTTAGTGCTGTTTCAATGCAGCAATTGAGATATTTTCCATATTTTTTACATACGGTATTATAATTTTTTCAACCATTTCATCCCAGGATACTGCTTTTGAAAGCTTGACATACTATCATTGGCATTGCTAAGAATTCTACAGCAACCTGTATTGGTGCCATGACTGTAAAGTTAATTAATATCCAATTAGGTGTAATAAGACCGAAAAACAGAAGAAAAACAATTCCACAGCCTAAAATTTGTAATGGACATGAATGGCTTACATGTCCATAAAAGCAATTGAAATGAGGGTTTGAAACGAGTATTTAAAATTTTTTCCAACATCCACCCTCTTCCCTCTCACAAACTCGCCTTTTTTCCATTCCTCTTCCTCCTTTAATTCTTAACTATCGTTCCATTCATGTTAGCATGATGTGTGATGCCTCATTGGACAGCTCTCTACTCGACGATTGATTTGACATCCATGACACCCACCACAATACATAATTTACAGAAGCAGTGACGGCGAGGCCCGAAGGGCCGAGCTGCGTTTGGTCCGAGTTTCCTACGGTTCTCTTCCGTATTTAAGTAAACTTTCACTGCGTTCCATCTTTCCATCACCCCCATGTAATTTCTTAGTAAAAAGTGGCAACTATAGCCAATAACAGTCCTCCCCCCCCCCCCAAACACGCCTTTTTCAATTCTTCTTCCTTCTTTAACTCAAAACTCCCGTACCATTCATGCTACAATCGTGTGTGATAGCTCATTGGAAAGCTCTCGACGCGAGGATTCATTTGACACCCATGACGATACCCACCATGATCAGTGCCCATGAGCAGTGACCGCGAGGCCGAAGGCCGAGCTGCCGCCCGCGGCAGGCGCAAGTGTAGGAGCCATGTGGGGCCCGTAGGGCCCCTGTGGCGGAGACACTTGTTATAACTTAATAGAACCCACCTACGACCACTCACTCATCAATATCTGCGAGGGCGCAGCCCGAGCTGCCGCTCGACAAATGGTCTTAAAAGATAGATAGGACTAAGTCGAGTGGGGGAAAAATAGAATCATCCCAATCGGGCCAAAATTGGCCCAGTTATGACATTTTTCCCCAACCCCTGCAAAATTGCCAAAAAAGTGCACATTTTACATTGGTTTTCCTATGCTGCGGAAAACGCGATAAAAAAAAATTGAGATCCGCTGCGGCCAAAATGGCTTCGTAGCGCTATTCGGTCAACCTTTCCCCAACTTTCCCCCCAGGTCTCATACCTATGTAAAATCTGACGGCTTCCAGATAATTAGCAAAGTGAAAAAGGGCAAAAATGCGAAAAAATGCCCATTTTCGACGAAAAAACGCGTTTTTCGGGGACGATTTTCGCGGGAAAAAAATTGATTCAAACAATTTAAAACCACTTTGCTACTTTCCACTATCCTTGCTCTTTACAACTGTGTAAGTTATATTGCTGTCGGTCTACCAGTTTCCCCACAGCTAGGTATGTAAGGGGGGTGTGCAAGAGGCCTACATGCGGGAAAAGGGTATACCCTGCTGTGCATGCTTAGAGATAAAAAATTCCACAGCCTGCAATTTTTAACCAACATGAATAGTTAATGTGTCCCTAAAGGCACTATGAATAGGGGTTGCACCAGAGTATACAAGGGGTGGTTCCATCATCCCCCCTCCCCCTTTAAAATCGGGTCAAACACGAAATTTCACGCGATATTCTCAAAATTATTCCCGTTTTCCATCATTTCGAAAAATCTACCCTTATTCTAGGGGTGAAAATGTTTTTTAAATTTGCAGTTTTGCATGTTGTTAACTAATGTAAACAAGTTGTCAACAAATCATACAATTTAAGTCTAGCATTTCGGCTACAGTGTCGATATCTTCAAGTTTCACGTTAAAAATGGCCAATGTTTTGCTTCCTATTTCTACAATATGCACTTTACATGGATAAAACCTATCAATCATTATACTACTGTACCAGATTCATGTAATTAACGTACAATATCAACATATTTTCCCAATTTAAGAACCCAAATTTTCGATTATATGTGTATTTTTAAGGCATGTTTCACGTCCACTTTCGGTGGTTTACATACTCCGTGGTTTATGTTGCGTTTAGTAGACGTTTTTATCTTTTATTATCTTATCTAATACTATATGGTATCTAAAAAGGTCAAATAACCCCATATACATTACGTATTCTTCCAGTTATTTCATTGCCGCCAAGTGATAGAAAAATGACTATTTTCCGTATTCTCGGCATATTAATTTTTTTGCACCCACAATTACCAGGACTCAACTACGGAAGCATTTGCATAATGTTTAGTATTGCATCTGTAGCAATGCTAAGGTAATTTAAGCCACCCACAATGCTTTCGATACCGTAAAATAAATTAATTTTCAATTTTAGTGCATGAAGACCATAAAAGAGTTAAAAAATTATATGGTCTGTGATATCCAAGTAAGACCAACAATTATTGCTTCATTATAAGCGGCACAAATACAGCTTTTAAACAAATACAAACAAATGACTTCCTCCTCCCCCCTTCCCCCTGAAATTTCGGTCGAGACACATAAAAACTCAAGGAATTCTCCCGTTTCTGCAGTTACAAATATTCCACTGTCTGCAGTTTTCAATACGCGAGGATGTTTAATGTGTCGTTGAATGCAGTATGAATGATGCTTTCAGGGGCGTATACAAGGGATGTTTTCATCATCCCCCTCCCCCTGTAAAATCGGGTCAAACACGAGATTTCCCACTAAATTCCTGAAAATATTCCCGTTTTTGATAATTTCGAAAAATCTATCTCCTTTTTCGTGGTCAAAATGTATCGTAAATTTGCAGTTTCGCATGTTGTTTACTAATGTCAACAAACAATCAACAAATCATCCAATTTAGGCCTACCATTTCGGGTACATAGTGGATATCATCATGTTTTTATGTTGAAAATGGCTTATGTTTTGCTTCCTATTTCTATAATATTCTTTTATATTGTAAAAATGTATCACACATTATACTACTGTACCGGTTAAATGTAATTATCGTACAATATCAACATATTTTCCCAATTTCAGAACCCAAATTTTCGAATATATGTGTATTTTGATGGCATATTTCATGTCCACTTTCGGTGCTTTACATACTCCATGGTTAATGTTGCGTTTAGTAGACTTTTTATCTTTTATTATCTTATCTTAGACAATAGGCTATCCGAAAAAGGTTATTAATTCCATATACAATACTTATTCTTCGAGCTATTTCAATGCCGCCAAGTGATAGATAAATGACTATTTTCAGTATTCTCGGCATATTAATTTTTTTGCACCCGCAATTACCAGGATTTACCTACGGAAGCACTAGCTTAATGTTTACTATAGTATCTTTAGCAATGCTAAGGTAATTTCAGCCACCCACATTGCTTTCAAGTAAATTTCAAGTAAATTTGCAGTTTCACATACAGTTTCCAAATGTAAACAAAAAATCAACAAATGTTCCAATTTACGCCTACCATTTTGGCTACAGTGTGGATATCTTCAAGTTTCACGTTGAAAATGGCATATATTTGGCTTCCTATATCTATAATATGTAATTAATATGGGTAAAACCTATCACTCATTATACTACTGTATCAGATTCATGTAATTAACGTACAATATCAACATATTTTCGCAATGTAAAATCCCAAAATTGCGAATATTTGTGTCTCTTTAGGTCATGTTTCATGTCCACTTTCGGTGGTTTACATTCTCTATGGTTTATGTTGAGTTTAGTAGACTTTTTATCTTTAATTATCTTATATAATAGGCTATCCGAAAAAGGTAAATATACAATACGTATTCTTCCAGCTATTTCAATGCCGCCAAGTGATAGACAAATGGCTATTTTCCGGTTTTTCGGCATATTAATTTTTTTGCACCTTTCTTTCCCTAGAATTACCAACGGAAACAGTTCGATGTTAACTATAGTATCTATAGCAATGTCAAGCTAATTTAGGCCACCTATTATACTTTCAAAACCGAAAATATAATATAATTAATGTTCTATTTCGGTGTATATAGACCAAGAAAGAGTTAAAAAATTACACAGTCTGTAATATCCAACTTAGGCCAACGGTTATTGTAAGCGGCTTAATTACAAGTTTTAAACGACTACAAACAAATAACTAATTTCGACCCCCTTCCCCCTGAAAATTCGGTCAAAACACAAAATTTCATGAAAAGGTCGGGGGAATTTCCCGTTCGATTTTGGTATTTATTTTCTCCGTGGCTTATGTTGTATTATGTAGATGTTTTTTTCACACATTATATTTTACCATATACTGGAGTAAATCAAAAAAGTTTAAAAAACCCCACATACAATACGTATTTTTCAAGCTATTTCAATGCAGCTATGTGATAGATAAATAAATATTTTCCGGTTTCTCGGCATATTAATTTTTTTTCTTCTTCTACACCTATACTACCTATATTCTATATATCTCCAGTTCAATTTTGGTATTTCTTGACTCCGTGGGTTATGTTGTCAATTGTTGATGTCGTTGGCATACAATATTTTAGTTAATACAATAGGCAATCCAAGAAGGACAAATAACCCCACATACAATACGTTGTCTTCCAGCTATTTCAATGCCGCCGTATGATAGAATAATAACTATTTTCCGAATCTCGGCATATTAACTTTTTTTGCACCCTTAAATACCTGAAATTGCTAACAAATACGGTTACTAAATGTTAAGCGAAGTATCTATAGCAATGATGAGTCGTTTCAAGTCACCCGTCTTATTTTCAGACCCGTAAAAATAATTCATATTCAATTTGGGTGCATTAACCCTAATAAATAGACAAAAAATTATACGGCCTGCAATAAACAGGTTAAGCCAACAATTATTCGCTCATTATAAGCAGCAAATATAAAGGTTTGAAACAAATATAAACACATAACATCCAACAACCCCCTTCCTCCAGAAAATTCGACCAAAACGCAAAATTTCAAGAAAAAGTCAGGGAAATATCTCATTTGATTTAATTTTTTATTTACTCCGTGGTTTATGTTGTGTTATGTCGATGGTTATTTCACACATTACTTTATAAGGTCAAATAGGCCCATATACAATATGCATTCTTCGGGCTATTTCAATGCCGCTACTTAATAGAAAAATGACTATTTTCCGGTTTTTCGGTAGATTAATTTTTTTGCAGCCATAACAAAAACTATATTGGTTAATGTTTGGCAAAATATCTGTAGCAACGATGATGAGTCATTCTAAGTAATTCTGCTTACTTTGAAAACCCTAAAAATAATTAATATTCAATTTAGGTGTATTAACACGAATAAACAGACAAAAATGTATACAGCCACCCACATTGCGTTTAGTAGACGTTTTTATCTTTTATTATCTTAGCTTATACTATAAACTAACCAAAAAAGTCAAATAACCCCAAATACACTACGTATTCTTCGAGCTATTTCAATTTCAATAGATAAATGACTATTTTCTGTATTCTCGAACATCAATTTCTTTTTTGCACCCTTTTTTCCCTAGAATAACCAACGGAAACTGTTGCTTAATGTTAACTATAGTATTTTTAGCAGTGTCAAACTAATTTAGGCCACCTATTTTGCTTTTCAACAGTAAAAAATATAAATGTTCAATTTCGGTGTATATAGACGAAAAAAGAGTTAAAAAATAATTCAGCCTGTAATATCCAACTTAGGGCAACACGGTTACTGTCTCATTATAAGCGGCTTAAATACAGGTTTTAAACAAATGCAGACATATAACTACTTTCAACCCCCTTCCCCCTGAAAATTCGGTCAAAACCCAAAATTTCATGAAAAGGTCGGGGAAATCTCCCGTTTGATATTGGTATTTATTTACTCCGTGGCTTATGTTGCATTTTGTAGTTGCATGTTTTTATCACGAATTACTTTAACATGTACTATATTAAATCAAAATATTTTAAAACCCCCACACGCAATACGTATGCTTCAAGCTGTTTCAATGCAGCTATGTGATAGATAAATGAATATTTTCCGCTTTCTCGGCAAAATAATTTTTTTTCACCACTAAGTCCCAGGAGTAACTAACACATACTATTGCTTAATGTATATTATAGTATTTTCAGCAAAGATAGGCTAATTAAAACCAAGAATACTCCTTTTAAGACCGTAAAATTAATTAATATTCAATTTCGGTGCATATTGACGAAAAAAATGATATTCAATTCCACTGCCTGCAATTTTCAACCGAAAATAATTTTTTATGTCTCATTAGAAGCAGTATTAATTGTGGCTTCAAACGAGTATAAACACATATTTTCAAATTCATACCTTCACCCCTAAAACGGGAGTGGAACACAAAGTGACGCATTTCCGGCAATCCCATTTGAATTGCGTGGGCGGGTTTAAAGCAATTTTTTGATGTAGAAGACCTATCTTAATAATTTAAATTATACCCATGTCTTCGTCCATTCTTCCTCTTTCATGGCATGATATGCCTTTTGATAATCAAGCAAGTGTTTTTGGCTTTGAGGGTGTAAAACGCCAGGGGGTGCGCACGATTTTCCTCAAGAAAGGCCTCTTTCGGCCGCGTTATTGTCTACCTATATATAAAAAATTAAAATTACTTAAAGGCTTATACGGGCTTTTTCACGTTTCTTTCCCTTTCCAGCCATATAACATTTAAGTTAATTAGTTAATTAAATTTAAGTTAATTTAGGCGTTGTCACGTTAAACTATCGTCCGTAAACCGCCTTTACAACCGACTTATAGAGACAACCAATTTTTTTTCATCCTTAAATACTGAGAATTGCTATCAAAAACTGCTTAAAGTAGCACACCCCCTAACCCCTTAAAATTTGGTCCAAACACAAAAGTTAAAGGAAAAGTCGGGGAAATATCCCATTTCATTTCAATTTTTATTTACCCGTGGTTTATGTTGTGTTATGTAGATTTATATGACATAATATTTTATTTCATACCGTAGGGTATCTAAAAAATCAAATCGGCCCATCTTACAATATCTATTCTTAGTGCTGTTTCAATGCAGCAAATGAGATATTTTCCATACATACGGAATTATAATTTTTTCAACCATTTCATCCCAGGATACTGCTTTTGAAAGCTTGGCATACTATCATTGGCATTGCTAAGAATTCTATAGCAACCTGTATTGGTGTCATGACTGTAAAATTAATTAATATCCAATTAGGTTTAATAAGACCGAAAAACAGATGAAAAACAATTCCACAGCCTAAAATTTGTAATGGACATGAATGGCTTACATGTCCATAAAAGCAATTGAAATGAGGGTTTGAAACGAGTATTTAAAATGTTTTCCAACATCCACCCTCTTCCCTCTCACAAACTCGCCTTTTTTCCATTCCTCTTCCTTCTTTAATTCTTAACTATCGTTCCATTCATGTTAGCATGATGTGTGATGCCTCATTGGACAGATCTCTACTCGACGATTGATTTGACATCCATGACACCCCACAATACATAATTTACAGAAGCAGTGACGGCGAGGCCCGAAGGGCCGAGCTGCGTTTGGTCCGAGTTTCCTACGGTTCTCCTCCGTATTTAAGTAAACTTTCACTGCGTTCCATCTTCACCCCCATGTAATTTCTTAGTAAAAAGTGGCAACTATAGCCAATAACCGTCCTCCCCCCCCCCCCAAACACGCCTTTTTCAATTCTTCTTCCTTCTTTAACTCATAACTCCCGTACCATTCATGATACAATCGTGGGTGATAGCTCATTGGAAAGCTCTCGACGCGAGGATTCATTTGACACCCATGAGGATACCCACCATGATCAGTGCTCATGAAAAGTGACCGCGAGGCCGAAGGCGGGCTTCCAGATAATTAGCAAAGTGAAAAAGTGTAAAAACTCCAAAAAATGCCCGTTTTCGACGAAAAAACCCGTTTTTCAGGGGCAATTTCCGCGGGAAAAAAATTGATTCGAAAAATTTAAAACCACCTTGCTACTTTCCACCATCCTTGCTCTTTACAACTGTGTAACCTGTTTTGCTGTCAGTCTACCACTTTCCCCACAGCTAGGTATGTAAGGGGGGAGTGCAAGAGGCCTACATGCGGGAAAAGGGCTGTGCATGCTTTGAGATAAAAAATTCCACAGCCTGCAATTTTTAACCGACATGAATAGTTAAGGGGTCGTTAAAGGCACTATAAATAGGGGTTGCATCCGAGTATACTAGGGGTGGTTCCATCATTCCCCCTCCCCCTTTAAAATCGGGTCAAACACGAAATTTCACGCGAAATTCTCAAAAATTTTCCGTTTTCGATAATTTCGAAAAATCTACCCTTATTTTAGGGGTGCAAATGTTTTTTAAATTTGCAGTTTCGCATGTTGTTTACTAATGTAAACAAGTTATCAACAAATCATCCAATTTAGACCTACCATTTCGGCTACAGTGTGGATATTTTCAAGTTTCACGTTAAAAATGGCCAATGTTTTGCTTCCTATTTCGATTATATGCATTTTATATGGATAAAATGTATCACATATTGTACTACTGTACCGGTTTAATGTCATTAACGTACAATATCAACATATTGTCCCAATTTAGGAACCCAAATTTTCGAATATATGTGTATTATAATGGCATGTTTCATGTCCACTTTCGGTGCTTTACATACTCCATGGATCATGTTGCGTTTAGTGGACGTTTTTATCTTTTACATCTTATCTTATACTATATGGTATCCAAAAAGGTCAAATAACTCTATATACATTACGTATTTTTCCAGCTATTTCAATGCCGCCAAGTGATAGAAAAATGACTATTTTCCTCATTCTCGGCATATTAATTTTTTTGCACCCACAATTACCAGGACTTAACTACGGAAGTATTTGCATAATGTTTAATTAAGTATCTGTAGCAATGCTATGGTAATTTAAGCCACCCACAATACTTTCAATACCGTAAAATAAATTCATTTTCAATTTTGGTGTATGAAGACCATAAAAGAGTTAAAAAATTATATACTCTGTAATATCCAAGTAGGACCAACAATTATAGCTTCATTATAAGCGGCACAAATACAGCTATTTAGCAAATACAAACACATGACTTCTTCCTCCCCCCTTCCCCCTGAAATTTCGGTCGAGACACATAAAAACTCAAGGAATTCTCCCGTTTCTGCAGTTACAAATATTCCACTGTCTGCAGTTTTCAATACGCGAGGATGTTTAATGTGTCGTTGAATGCAGTATGAATGATGCTTTCAAGGGCGTATACAAGGGATGTTTTCATCATCCCCCCTCCCCCTGTAAAATCGGGTCAAACACGAAATTTCCCACTAAATTCCTGAAAATATTCCCGTTTTTGATAATTTCGAAAAATCTACCTTCTTTTTCGTGGTCAAAATGTATCGTAAATTTGCAGTTTCGCATGTTGTTTACTAACGTCAACAAACAATCAACAAATCATCCAATTTAGGCCTACCATTTCGGGTACATTGTGGATATCATCATGTTTTTATATTAAAAATGGCCTATGTTTTGCTTCCTATTTCTATAATATGCATTTTATATGAATAAAATGTATCACACATTATACTACTGTACCGGTTTAATGTAATTATCGTACAATATCAACATATTTTCCCAATTTTAGAACCCAAATTTTAGAATATATGTGTATTTTGATGGCATATTTCATGTCCACTTTCGGTGCTTTACATACTCCATGGTTAATGTTGCGTTTAGTAGACTTTTTATCTTTTATTATCTTATCTTAGACAATAGGCTATCCGAAAAAGGTTAATAATCCCATATACAATACTTATTCTTCGATCTATTTCAATGCCGCCAAGTGATAGATAAATGACTATTTTCTGTATTCTCGGCATATTAATTTTTTTGCACCCGCAATTACCAGGATTTACCTACGGAAGCACTAGCTTAATGTTTACTATAGTATCTTTAGCAATGCTAAGGTAATTTCAGCCACCCGCATTGCTTTCAAGTAAATTTCAAGTAAATTTGCAGTTTCACATACTGTTTACATATGTAAACAAAAAATCAACAAATGTTCCAATTTACGCCTACCATTTTGGCTACAGTGTGGATATCTTCAAGTTTCACGTTGAAAATGGCATATATTTGGCTTCCTATATCTATAATATGTAATTAATATGGATAAAACCTATCACTCATTATACTACTGTATCAGATTCATGTAATTAACGTACAATATCAACATATTTTTGCAATGTAAAATCCCAAAATTGGGAATATTTGTGTCTTTTTAGGGCATGTTTCATGTCCACTTTCGGTGGTTTACATTCTCTATGGTTTATGTTGAGTTTAGTAGACTTTTTATCTTTTATTATCTTATATAATAGGCTATCCGAAAAAGGTAAATAATCCCATATACAATACGTATTCTTCCAGCTATTTCAATGCCGCCAAGTGATAGACAAATGGCTATTTTCCGGTTTTTCGGCATATTAATTTTTTTGCACCCTTCTTTCCCTAGAATTACCAACGGAAACAGTTTAATGTTAACTATAGTATCTATAGCAATGTCAAGCTAATTTAGGCCACCTATTATGCTTTCAAAACCGAAAATATAATATAATTAATGTTCTATTTCGGTGTATATAGACCAAGAAAGAGTTAAAAAATTACACAGTCTGCAATATCCAACTTAGGCCAACGGTTATTTTTAGCGGCTTAGTTACAAGTTTTAAACGATTACAAACACATAACTACTTTCGACCCCCTTCCCCCTGAAAATTCGGTCAAAACACAAAATTTCATGAAAAGGTCGGGGGAATCTCCCCTTCGATTTTGGTATTTATTTTCACCGTGGCTTATGTTGTATTTTGTAGATGTATTTTTCACACATAAGGTTTTACCATATACTGGAGTAAATCAAAAAAAGTTTAAAAACCCCCACATACAATACGTATTCTTCAAGCTATTTCAATGCAGCTATGTGGTAGATAAATAAATATTTTCCGGTTTCTCGGCATATTAATTTTTTTTCACCACTAAGTCCCAGGAATACTAACAAATACTATTGCTTTATGTATACTATAGTATCTGTAGCAATGTTAGGCTAATTAAAGCCACCTATACTGCTTTCAAGACCGTAAAATTAATTAATATTCAATTTCGGTGCATATTGACGAAAAATTTATATAAAAAGCATTCAACTTAAGTTACAACTTCATTATAAGCGGCATAAACATAGGTTGGACACGAGTATAAAGACGTAACTTTCAACAACCCCCTTCCCTTTGAAATTCGGTAAAAAAAAAAAAAAATCAAGAACATTTCGGGGAAATCTCCAGTTCAATTTTGGTATTTCTTGACTCCGTGGGTTATGTTGTCAATTGTTGATGTCGTTGGCACACAATATTTTAGTTAATACAATAGGCAATCCAAGAAGGACAAATAACCCCACATACAATACGTTGTCTTCCAGCTATTTCAATGCCGCCGTATGATAGAATAATAACTATTTTCCGAATCTCGGCATATTAACTTTTTTTGCACCCTTAAATATCTGAAATTGCTAACAAATACGGTTACTAAATGTTAAGCGAAGTATCTATAGCAATGATGAGTCGTTTCAAGTCACCCGTCTTACTTTCAGACCCGTAAAAATAATTCATATTCAATTTGGGTGCATTAACCCCAATAAATAGACAAAAAATTATACGGCCTGCAATAAACAGGTTAAGCCAACAATTATTCGCTCATTATAAGCAGCAAATATAAAGGTTTGAAACAAATATAAACACATAACATCCATCAACCCCCTTCCTCCAGAAAATTCGACCAAAACGCAAAATTTCAAGAAAAAGTCAGGGAAATATCTCATTTGATTTAATTTTTTATTTACTCCGTGGTTTATGTTGTGTTATGTCGATGGTTATATCACACATTACTTTATAAGGTCAAATAGGCCCATATACAATATGCATTCTTCGGGCTATTTCAATGCCGCTACTTAATAGAAAAATGACTATTTTCCGGTTTTTCGGCAGATTAATTTTTTTGCAGCCATAACAAAAACTATATTGGTTAATGTTTGGCAAAATATCTGTAGCAACGATGATGAGTCATTTTAAGTAATTCTGCATACTTTGAAAACCCTAAAAATAAGTAATATTCAATTTAGGTGTATTAACACGAATAAACAGACAAAAAATATATACAGCCACCCACATTGCGTTTAGTAGACGTTTTTATCTTTTATTATCTTAGCTTATACTATAAACTAACCAAAAAAGTCAAATAACCCCAAATACACTACGTATTCTTCGAGCTATTTCAATTTCAATAGATAAATGACTATTTTCTGTATTCTCGAACATCAATTTCTTTTTTGCACCCTTTTTTCCCTAGAATAACCAACGGAAACTGTTGCTTAATGTTAACTATAGTATCTATAGCAGTGTCAAACTAATTTAGGCCACCTATTTTGCTTTTCAACCGTAAAAAGTATAAATGTTCAATTTCGGTGTATATAGACGAAAAAAGAGTTAAAAAATAATTCTGCCTGTAATATCCAACTTAGGGCAACACGGTTACTGCCTCATTATAAGCGGCTTAAATACAGGTTTTAAAAAAATGCAGACATATAACTACTTTTAACCCCCTTCCCTCTGAAAATTCGGTCAAAACCCAAAATTTCATGAAAAGGTCGGGGAAATCTCCCGTTTGATATTGGTATTTATTTACTCCGTGGCTTATGTTGCATTTTGTAGCTGCATGTTTTTATCACGAATTACTTTAACATGTACTGTATTAAATCAAAATATTTTAAAACCCCCACACGCAATACGTATGCTTCAAGCTGTTTCAATGCAGCTATGTGATAGTTATTGTCTACCTATATATAAAAAATTAAAATTACTTAAAGGCTTATACGGGCTTTTTCACGTTTCTTTCCCTTTCCAGCCATATATCATTTAAGTTAATTAGTTAATTAAATTTAAGTTAATTTAGGCGTTGTCACGTTAAACTATCGTCCGTAAACCGCCTTTACAACCGACTTAGAGACAACCAATTTTTTTGCATCCTTAAATACTGAGAATTGCTATCAAAAACTGTTTAAAGTAGCACACCCCCTAACCCCTTAAAATTTAGTCCAAACACAAAAGTTAAAGGAAAAGTCGGGGAAATATCCCATTTCATTTCAATTTTTATTTACCCGTGGTTTATGTTGTGTTATGTAGATTTATATGACATAATATTTTATTTCATACCGTAGGGTATCTAAAAAATCAAATCGGCCCATTTTACAATATCTATTCTTAGTGCTGTTTCAATGCAGCAAAGGAGATATTTTCCATATTTTTTACATACGGAATTATAATTTTTTCAACCATTTCATCCCAGGATACTGCTTTTGAAAGCTTGGCATACTATCATTGGCATTGCTAAGAATTCTATAGCAACCTGTATTGGTGTCATGACTGTAAAATTAATTAATATCCAATTAGGTTTAATAAGACCGAAAAACATATGAAAAACAATTCCACAGCCTAAAATTTGTAATGGACATGAATGGCTTACATGTCCATAAAAGCAATTGAAATGAGGGTTTGAAACGAGTATTTAAAATTTTTTCCAACATCCACCCTCTTCCCTCTCACAAACTCGCCTTTTTTCCATTCCTCTTCCTTCTTTAATTCTTAACTATCGTTCCATTCATGTTAGCATGATGTGTGATGCCTCATTGGACAGCTCTCTACTCGACGATTGATTTGACATCCATGACACCCCACAATACATAATTTACAGAAGCAGTGACGGCGAGGCCCGAAGGGCCGAGCTGCGTTTGGTCCGAGTTTCCTACGGTTCTCCTCCGTATTTAAGTAAACTTTCACTGCGTTCCATCTTCACCCCCATGTAATTTCTTAGTAAAAAGTGGCAACTATAGCCAATAACCGTCCCCCCCCCCCCAAACACGCCTTTTTCAATTCTTCTTCCTTCTTTAACTCATAACTCCCGCACCATTCATGATACAATCGTGTGTGATAGCTCATTGGAAAGCTCTCGACGCGAGGATTCACTTGACACCCATGAGGATACCCACTATGATCTGTGCTCATGAGCAGTGACCGCGAGGCCGAAGGCCGAGCTGCCGCCCGCGGCAGGCGCAAGTGTAGGAGCCATGTGGGGCCCGTAGGGCCCCTGTGGCGGAGACACTTGTATTATAATATAACAAGAGTAGTAATATGCAGAATGCAATCATCCCTGGAGAAGACGAGACTGGATTGTATTGGAGTGGTAAGCTCAGGGGAATACCATTGTTCGCAATGCTCAATATCGTATATACTGTAGTCTGTATTGGGTAACTGTGTCAGGTTTCCATTCGTCGTAATGAATTTTCCAATTTCCCAAAGTGATCGTCTATACAGTATTCAACAATGGAAAATGTTACATAAGTTAAGTCTATGGCTTTTTATGTAACTTTTACGAGCAGAACACTTTAAGTAGATGCAGTTGCTGTTGAGAACAAAAGGAGAACCAACGGCAAAGTTCCTTTTAAAGTTTGCACTTGGGGCGCTTTTATTCGCGGGTGTAATTTTTATGGGGCAATAAAAAGGTTGTTTTTTCAAATAGACGAGGCCAATAAATCTTTGTGTACTTTACTCTTTGCAGCTATTTGATGACTATACCATTTCAAAGATTCACTACTCGAATAAAGTTTTTGCCAATGTAGATACAATCAAATCAAATACAATCAAATACATGTTTATTCCAATTGTTACAGTATGCTGATACGACGTCACGCAATTTTATGCCTTTGCAGTATCAGATACGGTAATCTGAAGCTAAGGCGCCCATTCCATTGACCGGCTAGGGCTATTTCCAAAAACAGTGACGTGGTAGCAGACATTCAAGACTTAGGTTGCGTTTCCACCGATCTCGCATTGCAGAATGCAAATGACATTGACGGAAATTAGAATTTTTCTTTTTATAGAAATCTATTAAAATGTTTGTACTTAACATATCCCATAATTTTAGTTTGTTTGTTTGTGATTTTACTGTATGATCATTGATCAATTTTAACTATGGCATAGAGGAAAATAAACATTTCTGTCAATTTTGCAATGCGAGGTCGGTGGAAACGCCACCTAAGTCTTGAATGTCTGCTACCACGTCACCGTTTTTGGAAATAGCCCTAGCCGGTCAATGGAATGGGCACCTAATAATATACGTAAACTACTCTCAGCTAAGCCACATAACACAACAGAAAAATCATGGACTGGGAGAGACGAGAATTTTTCATTTGGGAAAATAGAGGTTACATAAATAAATAACACTAATATCCCACCAATAAAGATTAAAACTAGCAAGTAAAGGAACCAAAAGGAGGATACTATTGTGCCTAAAAGGAGACTCAACAATAATGTTTGGAGGATTAAGGTTAGTCCTAAGGAAAGTGGATTTATTAAGATAAATGTAAGTGTTTCGCGAAAAACTGTCATAATTTTACAAATGATATATTTCGTATTCAATGCGAGGGATTTAATGATGACTTTACACTTGCACAGTGTGCCTAGTTTACTTACCGTGAATCATTTTTGCTGTGGCTCAACTTAGCTTAGTTTTATAATTATGTTTATATTTATATAGTTGTTACCATATAAGATAGAGCTAAGCTACGGTCATCCTTTGTTAATTCAATCAACAATAACGACGGCGAATGAGCCAAGTTCTTCCAAAATGGCAATGTTTCCATTTAGGAAAATCCGTGAATCTTTGTGATAAGAAAACTGAATATGAATAGATTGAGAATACTTAGTGTTCAATTTTAATTCAAGCATTAATTATTATACAATACACTATTAATTAAATGTAGCATTAACTGTCATTAACTGTCAAAGGTCCTGAGACAAAGTAGAAAGTAATGTGTTTTTAATTCGCCCATATGGAAAATGAAGACAATTTCACATCAGAATGTATACCTACCGGCAATATTGCGAACTGGGACTGAGATATTAATATATGATATTTTCTGCAAAGCAAATGAATGTGGCCCGCTCAATCTATTTCCCATGAAATGTGAAGCTTTTACCGATTAAAATTTAATTCGCTACCTAAGGTTTAAATTCGCCAAAGTGGAAGAGAGAAGTAATCCAAATGAAACTGCCATTGAATTTATTATAAATTTCCCGACGATCGCATTGAATAATTTATTCACAAGGTTGAAAGCTCCAATATTCTGGGGAGTAGCCTATTCGGAGAGTACATTCAAAAAACGTATAATATGACAACTCTGTCAAATAACTAATTGTGGTAGCTAATGGGTGGCAATACCAGTTCTGCAGAAGAGATGGGAACTTTGCTCCCGCTATGGGTATTCATTTGAATTTCTGGGGCTACATCACCAATAAGAGTACGCCTTGGACACATTCCAGCAACAACAACAAATCTTGTCGTGGCACTAAGACATGTTTAGCGTGGCCGAAACACTGGCTGGTCAAAGAAGGCGTGACCACCCGAACCTCAAAACATATCCTTGATGTCCAATCTCTCTTAAATACAGAACTCTATAACGACAAGAACGGTCAACAGTAGAAACCAATCTTGTATATCTCATTGGCCACAGTAACAACAAAATTTCTGAAATAATGAATAACTAGCCACTGCCACACTTCGCGGGGCCTTTTTTGCTTGCTGTTGACGCTAACGCTAACAAAGCTCACAGCTTCACGACTCAGGATTTTGCATAGGGCTCGAATCTGTTTCAGTCGAGTGCTCGGCATCGTATTACCGCTGAATTGTTAGCAACAGTCACGCACATGGTTGTTTATTCAGCCAGGGACTCTGGTGCCTGGTGCTCTGGTGAATAGCATCCCCAATGCCGAAGAGTTACAAAGGGTTACAAAGAGTATTGAGTGGTAGACATACAGTCTAAATAAATTAATAGCCTCTATATACAATACTATAGTTATATTTTAATACTTAATAGTTATTTATGTTAAAAACCTCACCAGTTTCCTCCTCCTTGACGTTCTCCATGGCCATGCCGAGATTCAGGTTGCCCTCTCCATCAGGATTGGAGGTGAGAATGACGTCAGTGGTGGGCAGAAGGCGCAGGCGCAGAGAGCGGGAGCGCAGAAACTGCATGAGCTTCCCAGTGAGCAGCTCGGCTAGCTGTGTCTCTTCGGGCTCATTGGTCAGAGATCGGGGGAGTTCGCCGCCTGCAAACATACAAAAAGACAACGTTATCACAGCTAATTAATAAAAAGTATGTAATAGGTACGTTTTGTAGTTGTAAAAGATGTCATTAATCAGATTCGATGGCCAGGTAACGTGCTTGCACTTGTGCGAGTCTGTATAAGTTTCGATGCACAATATTCTGGATTTCATATTCAGCGAGCGATAGAGCGCTGCTTCAGCTGAGTTTATCCAAACTTTTCCATTCTCACTAATTCTGTGCTACGCAATTAATTTCAAGGGAACAAATATATTTCTCGGGGGTTCAAATTACTGTAATGATATTTTCTCACTGTATGAGTAGGGCTTGGTTGAATGATTGGTGCAAATTCAAAAGATTTCTAGGAGCTGGCGTGTCTAAAGGAAAACCGTGCACTTTTGTGTCTTTCGCGTCCACTTCACGCGAGCTTAAGAAATCAACAATAAATCTTCTATACAAGCCCATAACCCTATTCGTACAATTAAAACAAAGTTGGCAACTCGCGCGGGTAAAGTCATCCATGAGTACCGGGCCTAAACAACGAGGACAACTGCAAGCCGCTATTGTGGGAGCGACTCCCTGTGACCGGACCACTTTTCACGGACCTTCCCCGTGATACGATATGTCCGGGGAGAGCTTTGACTGGATACGACCGTCGACCATAAGCAGTCCCATCTCCGACCACAACAAGCGTTGAATGAACCTGGACGAGCATTGGCTATTATTAAGTAACGCACCTTGAATTTGGACGACGGATGATGTCTGGGTGATCTCGATATTGTCTGACACTTCGATGTTGGCCTTCTTGAGTAGCCGGTTCATGTAAGAGATGAGCTTGAGCATGGCACAAGACGAAGAGTCTCTCTGTGTGCACTTGTTGTTGAGTTTCCGCAGGAGATTCTCTTCAAAGGCTGTGGAGCTCTCGATGCCATTGTCAATATAGCTGCGAGCTGACCTGGGTCCTTCAAGAGGCTGAAACAAAAGAGAAATGCCAATTATAAGTGGTGTAACAGAGATGGATCAATTTTTGTTAATGTTAGAAATTGCCCTGATTAAGCCTAGGAGGAAATTAAATGGGAAATTAATGGCAGCATGCTCGCGTTTAGCTGTCCTTGATTTTTGACTCAGAATGTTTTGATGCTCAACTAATTCACTAACCTAACCTATTCCACTAACACCACTATAATCCACCACTAATAAATTAATTAATTGTTTATTTTTGTCAAAACCTATAACTGGAACTACTAGCCCCAGCAAAAAATGGGTAACTGATATTTTACTTGAACTTGAATTTGATGCAAACGACACTTCTCGTATTAATGCCAAGGATTAAATTCAATTCATCATCGGAGATACAGAAATGTTAAAATTTATAGTAGTTTGATTGTGGTAAAACCTAGCTTGCGTGAGCCTCGATAATTAAATTAATAGTCGAGTGAATAGTTCCATAGCTTAACATAGCGTAACATTCACATTTCTTTGTATTTATATTTAATTAACTGCATTATATATATTAATTTTACAGTCCGCTATTAAACATAGGTGAGAAGATGGCACTAAAGGGGCAGCATGAATCAGAGAGGAAAGAGAGAGAGAGAGAGAGAGAGAGAGAGAAAGGGAGGGGAGGAAATTTTAAGTTCCAAAATAGTGAGAGTGATAAATAAAATTTACGACTTAAAATAAAATCGGAATGGTAAACAACAAAAACATAAAAGTGATATTGATGCATGTAGATATACAGTATACAGAAGTTTAATCGTTAATTATATCCAAAATTGTTATTTTGAGAGTTATGAATAGATAAAGTATATGAATAGAGTATATGAATAGATAAAGTTGGGATAAGATCCTGTTATCAATGAGGAATTAACGAGAAAAGTTGGCTATAGTAATTTCGGAACACCCACCTAATAATTATTGCCCTCATTGTCGAATTATTTAATCTAAAATTAAAGCATGGTGTAAACTATAACCAAATTTGTTTAATAGGTACTGTACTCATATACTAAGAGCTGATATGTTCATTGATGCCAAAATGTACACAATGTTCAAGTGTGATGTGGTAATTTTGAAAAAAAGTTGATTGTTAACATAATGTGAGCCAATGGACATACCATGTTAATTCCACCAGAACAGAGCCTGTTCAAAATGGCAGCAAACTTGGTAGTGTACACATCGCAGGCAGGGCGTTTACTATCATTTAGTCAAAGTACGCGTCGAGTTCTCGTGTGACTATGTCCCCCAAGTAGTTCGGAATCCACTATAATCAGGAGATCCACCCTGTCGACCAAATTCCTATCTCCCTGAGGTAGGGGGGTCTGCTCTTAGGGTACGTCAAGTTATGAAACAGATTCACTCCCCTAGCCAGGCTGACAGGGTTGCTTAAAGCAGAAATGCTCAAAGCTGGCGTTCAAAAACAAAATAAATAAAAACCTAATTTGACCTGTACATATGCCATTACAAAAGCATTTCGTTTATTTAAAAACTGTGAAACATTGAGAGGTGTTTTAGTTAAAAAGCATGGATTACTAAATAATGGTCCAAATTTTGGACCATTTTAATATGGCGTTAAAATTAATCCACTCACTTACAAAATAAAAAAGTAAGTCAGTAAGTCATGTATCATGGGTCTGAGTCCCATTAGGTCAAAGGTTTCCATAATATTCTATTTTCTAACGAAATTTATTACAGAAAGTCAATATATGTTAATGAACACAAACAACAATATATGTTCATTTATTAATAAGTTTTATTAATTAGTATTATCTGATTCCCATATAAGTTATGCGTTAACTCTGGCGCTATAGCTGCTGCATTTCTCTGGGAAGAGCAACAAAAATGCCAAAAAGAATGGGGGAAGTTACGCACAAAGAAAATTTGAAGCCGGAAAGTAAATGGACCGGAAGTGGAAAATTAATTGCCATCGGTCTGGTCCAGTAAACAGCAATTTGGATGAAACATATAGTGCATTAGGTTATGTTACACAATACTATACAATACTAGATCGGAGATAAATCCTGGAAAATGTTGGAATAAACGTTCTTGTAGCTTCCAGCATTTCCCGCTGCTTCTCACATTTCCAGTTTTGCTATTATCAACAATTCCGTCGACCAATTTAACCAAAAAACAATAAATGCCAGTGAGGAGCTTAACGATTGTATAAATAACAAAAATGTGGCGTACCGAAAACTAATCATATGGTTGCAAACAAGAGGAGCTGAGGACTGGAGGTAAGCATGGTTGATTGATCGAAATAACATAGGTTCGCCCTCTAAACAGCCCCTTTACTGTCCGAAAAAGTGTCCTATAAAGTATCATTTACCTGTATAAGTGATACGGGGCAATGATAAGCATGTCTTAGCTTGTCCATTGTCCCTCGTAGATGGCGAGGTTAACAGTGGGGATTGCGGAGGTAACCAGGTAGCCAACATAAATTCATAATCCAATAATGTTATTTAACACAGGGTTAGGTGGACTTACAATGCCTGTTGTGTTAATAGTCATTAAAAGGTATGGGCCTCATGGTCATTGAACAATTAGGGCGGAGCCCATTGCCAGGAGAAGGGGGCGACGTTTCGGCTACTCCCATCATCAGGCTAGATATCCAATAATGACAGGGCAAGGTACAAGTTCATAAAATACCATTCAAATTATAATTGGGTTGGTGGACCAAATAATTCAATGTATGACTAGTCTCGAATCTCGACTCGTATCTGTACTTGGTTAAGTCATGCTTTCGTTTGTTTCATTGGGTTAATGATAGGCTTGTCTCAGCTTTCCCATTATCGCTTGTGGCCAGTGTAGGTTGACATCGAGAACTTATACCAGTTGGCCAGTGGCCAAGAATTCATCCGGAAGCATTACAAATATTGTCCAAAATCCATAGGGTCTTTAGCATTGGACAAGGGACTTGTGGGCCACTATAAGTAGGCCTGGATCTTAAAAAAGTCCATAAAAAAAATATAATTACAATTCATGGACTACAGTTCACTATTTCTGACCGTGTAGAACAAATACCTGCATTAAATATCAATGGAGTTAATACCTGTAGAGAGCTGCGTGAGACTAGCAAACCACAAATTGCCGTAGGTACACAGGTACGCTACGCCGCAAACACACGAACTTTCACGGCAAATCAAAATCCTGGAGTGGAGTCAACTTGAAGGGTGAAACCGAATTGACCGCAATCGTTTGTTGGAATTGTTCAGTGCAATTGCCAGTGCCATGTGCCACTATGGCTAACCATTTCTCATTTTCCACGTCACTAGGCTACGAGGCTAAGATTGTGATGGAAGTGGTAAATAAATAAATAATGACTTTTTGTTCTATTACTAAGCCAACCTAGCGGAGTTATGTCTATAAAGCCCTCTGTTACACTAAACTAGGAAAGCCTGGGACCGCCTGGCTTTACATTCCCTCCGAAGCATGGCCAGGAAATGTAACTAGTGTAGGACTCGAACCAGCAACCTTTCGGGTGAAAGTCAGAGTCCGTTCCACTACTCTACATTTCCTGACTGTTGTAACGGATAACGATATTGTAGGGGTTTGAAAGGCCGGAGAAGCAGTTGTAGAGGTGTACGCAATTCCACTGAAGATGTCGACCGCATATGTTGACACCTTAGATCCATTTATGCTAAGCTTGGAATTATTCAGAGGAACTTGTAACCAAATTTTATTGTAAGAATGGTAGTTAGGATATATTTATATATTACGTTGTTCTTTGGTAGTTAGGTAGGTTTTTTTATAAATTTAAATTATTTAATAAGTTACAATTGGCTATAAACAGTAGGAATTTTTGTTGTTTTTGTTGTTTTTTCGCTTTACATTATGGAACAGAAGAGCTACGGCTATGTGATGTAATAAAAAAAAAATTCTATTCTATTTTAAAACGTTTGAAAGTACGCTTTCATCCCAGATACTATTCCAAGGCTGATACGCATGAGAGTTGTTGGGCCCAATGTTTTGCCACCTTGACGCCATTGTCGGTGCACTTCCAAAGATCGTCTAAAGTGCAGGTAGTGGGGCAGAGGGAGCATTGAAGCAAGGTTAGTAAAGTAAGGTTATTAATATTGATGGTGTACCACTTGTTAATGGGGTAAGTAATAAGACATGGAATCACCTCAGGAGGGTATCGATAGTGGAAAAGTAGCCCAGCAGCAGGCTGACCTCATACAACAGTGAAACTACGCTGAGTTGTCCCATACGGCATTGCCGACCCCTAAGTTTTGCGATACGTAATATATCATTTGCGAGGTGAAAAGTAGCTTTACTATAGGTCTATTTTCCAAATGTATTGTAACATTTTCATCTATTTACAGTTATTTCATGATAGCTTTACCCTTTACAATCAATCTGCTGTAAATTGGATTTTGTTAAAAAACCGGACAGTTGTTTCATTCCACATCACTATAAGTAATTTATCTAACCCTAAAAGTATTTATTAACTGTGATCAACCCGGTTTTTAAAAAGTTCCTTAATTGCGGAACAAAGATTTTTCCCATTTTTAAATTCCTTCCCCATTGCGAAACAAAACGGAAATTTGATACGGTACTCGGTAAGGCGCTCAAAGCTCAATTTTGAAAGAAACAACTTTCATATCGGTTTAGCGTAACTTTTTAATTATTTTTAAGTTTTTTATTTTTCATCGTTCGTAGTAGCCTGTAGGATACTTCGATATAATAGAGATCATGCTTAAAATTATTTTATATTATTAAACAAAGTCCAGGGAATTGTTCCTACTAGCCCTTTTAAATCAATTTTCCTGAAATATTGTAAAATATTGCAATGTTGCATTCAGAAAAAGCATCAAATCGGTTGTTGAATCCTAAATAACAAATACTGTACACTGTAGCAAAAGCAGATTTTTACCGCAGGGGATTAATATTCAAGTACGAATTTGATAAAAATATTGGTTTTGGAAAATATAATATACTTTATTTGTATCAGAGAAATAACAATTAATTCCCCAATTAAACTCAGCAATCAGAGTATATATCGATATTACAATACAGTATGTTGCCCCGGATCACATCTGCTTTTGTAATCTCTCTCAAAAAGAAATGGAAACGATAGTTTATATTTTCTGTAACAATTGAAACATTTTAGATTTTGTTATATTTTATATTTTGTTAGTTAAAATTAATGTTATGTTATGTTATCTTTGATTGCCTCCTTGTATCTGCACTTTTATCTGTATATTTATCTGTGTCTGTACCAGTATCATTATATGTATATATATCTGTATCTTTGTTGGCCTCTTTGTCTGCATCTGCACCTATATTTATATTAGGCATTTTATCAGTGTTTGTATCGTCATTTGTTTCTGCATCTGTATCAGTAAGAAATTAAGTAAAGAAATTAAGTGAACTTGTAAGCCTCACTAATTTATAACAAAAAATTAATCTTCAATTTAAAACTTAACTCGAATTTATCATCTCCATAATGTACCTAGGTAATTATATTGAAAATATAATGAGGTTACTTATTATGAGTAGAATTATAAATGAGGCTTCTTTTTTGTGATAAAGGCGCCATTGTTATATTTTAAATTCACAGACCCAAATACCTCAAAAATAGATGGTTTTATTTCCCATAATAGGTACCAGGTAGGCACTGCCTAAATGGACAATGTCCTGAGTAATTTTAACAATCTGTAATTTTCTTGTTTACATAGCGTATCCTGACAGGAAGTCGGATTTAGTCCAAACAGATTATTAGGCCAGGGTATTCGTTTCTATACTAATCGTCCGTCAAATTTAGGGTTATTAATTGTGAGTTTTCACTTTCACGTGAATAGCCATGGGCTCCCCCTAGCCCACAGGAAAGTTGTTTACCGGAACTGATATATTTAAGAACTGTTGTAATAGTGTAATAGGCTGAGAGGTTTTCCATTTCAGCTGCATTTATCATCCAAAAAATAAAAGGTAGTGGCGGGCGCAAATTTTGAAGGGGAACTGCCCAAAAGAAGACACAGACACCATCATAAATAAGATCTTACCCGAACTATTTTGCTTCTATTTTTACTACTACTATTTTTACAACTTGACTGCTGTCAAAATTTGTGATATGGTACCCAAGTCCATAATCCTCACCAATTGGACTGTTCCATCGCCTTAAAAAACAACAACAACAACAATTTGTTGATAGTGGTACTGGTTTCTAAATAACTGGCCATCTACGATATGCCTGGAAGGGAGTGCGCGATCTGGACTCGTACCCAGCCTCCGTTAGCTAATTTCCATATATCATGTGAGTTCTCGTCGACCCGAACGGTACTTCCATTACCCCCATTTTCTCCAACTATTATACTCGACATGGGAAATTTACCGCAACGATTAACATCAAAAACATGTGTGTAATGTATTCTGCTTTATAATTCATAATGGATTTCGAAAATGAGTCTTTAATATGCACTCCTCGTATATATAGGCTACTACAAAGGAATTATGACGGTAAGACGATTGCAAGGACGTCCACAAAGTGGCTCGAAAGACGGATTGGAAACTGTCTTTGATGAGCGTTCACAAATGGAGGTTTGGAGGCTTGAAGAACATAAAGCTCATAAAGGGCTGTAGAGCTGAAAGAAGTATAAGCCCATCTTTTTGATGGAGACTAAAAACAACAGCGACAAACTTCAAGATACAGGAATTGGGTCGTTTTATGGCCTAAGATATGTACCGTAGAGTCTACAAAATTTTAAATCTATGTGCGAAAAGACGCTACATTAGTATTGAGCAAATTAATAACAAAGACTTCCTACTGTAATGTCAATAGCACTGTGGTCATTTTCCAACAAAAATTATGAAAGCTCTAGCCCTGATAAATCAACTAGGTGAAAGTGCAGAATGTACCTATATTTCTACTGAGGATAAACAAGTTTATACAAGTACAGTACGCGGTAAATTTTGAAAGGTATGAAAAAAATTTGCAGTTGCATTTAGGTACATTAGTAATTATTCAGTATACCTAGGTGTGTTGGAATTGAGAGCTTTTGAGTTTAAAAATAATAAATGTTGATTTTTTAGAAATTTTACAGTTTTAAACACTAATACCGCTGGAGACATTTTTTATGGGATTTTTGGCGTCAAAAGTCATATATTCTCTTCCCAAATTTGTAAAATGTCACCTTACACCTTAGCGCGGGAATCTCTGCAGTGAAAAATATAAGTGATGTACGATATAAAAGAATGTAAATATCCTGAAAGAAATTCCCCTTCCAGCTGTAAGCCATCAATCTTCCGTAAAAATTGTAGGTTACCTTATACAACATACATTAGTCGGTGTGTTTAAGAATGAAACTACTAGTTTCATAATGTGCATGGCTATTAAGGGGAGTTTTTATGACAGCAATTTTCAGAAAGGTAAAAGCTCTAATTACCTACACTGACCTCGAAGTTTCAGATGATTTATGTGTGCACAGAGGTCAGTTATGTTGTATAATTAGGGAAAATAGCCTGCCTTACCTTCCTCTGCAAATGCTTGAAGCAATAAACATAGGCTACTATTTATTGAAATGTGGTGGAACAGTTGTTTTACTTTTTGTACCGTGAAACGGGGTCAATAGAAACACTGTGGTGAATAGAAACGAAACTTTAATTTTTTTTTTTTAAAGACTACCGTATATTATAATTATTTATTAAAACGTCCCACCAAAACTTGGTTAAGTTGGTGGTATGGAGTGTTAGCAATAAAAAAATAAAAATAATTATAATATAGCCTTTAAAAAAAAAAAAGTTTTGTTTCTATTCACCACAGTGTTTCTATTGACCCCGTTCCACGGTACTATTCATGCGTGGCTCTGCTATCAATAAATTGCTTAGAGACCATCTCTTAGAGAAAGCTTTCTACCCTGTCACTGGGGCACTAGCACAATGACAATGACAGAAATGCTGCCCGATTTTGCCGATATTTTGACGATTTTACTTTATACTAAGGCACTATATACCCGGGTATTGTCATCCGCCATTTTTTATCCCATATTTCCTATATGCTAAGTATTGTAATTATTTTTAAGAAAAGTAAAAGATTGAAAAAAACGAAAACAAGTTTAGTATTTTTTTATGAAACACTTCCCTAATTGGTAGAACGTTTTTTTATATAAAAAATAAATAAACAACGATAAATTTCTAATAATAAATAGGTAAACGCCCAATGCTTGGCTTATACACCAGACTTATAATGGATAAAAAATGGCGGATGACAATACCTGTCTAATATAGAGCCCAACTTTATACATTCCTGTTGATTACTTGTTGACTGTTTGATTGATTAATATAACATAATATTTATGACAAAACATTTATGCATATATATATTATCTATTTATTTATAATAACTTATGCAATTACTGCAATTTTCAGAAAGGTAAGCGCTCTAATTACCTATACTGACCACGATGTTTCAGATGATTTGTGTGTGCATAGAGGTCAGTTATGTAGTATAATTAGGGAAAATTGCCTACCTTTGGTTCCTCTGAAAATGCTGCAAGCTAATGTAAGCACTTACAATGTACTATGCACAGCAATAAACATACAATACCGTACTATTGTATTTATTGAAATGTGGTGGAACATTTGTTCTACTTCTTGTACTATTCATGAGTGGCTCTATTATATTATCAATAAATTGCTTAGAGACCATCTCTTAGAGAAAGCTTTCCACCCGGTCACTGAGGCACTAGTAAAATTATAAAGATAGATATTTTGACAATTCTACTTTATAGGTACTTTCCTGTTGATTACTTGTTGATTATTTGATTATATAATGTAACAGAATATTTATGACAGAACATTTACATATATATTTTCTATTTATTTACTTTTAAAATATTATATAAGAAGATCATCCAGTAGGTTGTTCAACAGTCTCTTAACCTTAAAATTAACTGTAAGTAGTGGCTAGACCGTTATTTTGAAAACAAATTCATTTCCATCACATATACATTGCGCACACCACTTGCCAGCAAACTTGACAAAATAATTGCAATTTGATTCCAGCAAAGCAATATAAAGTTTGAACGATAAAAGTTTGCTGTGGGTAATGGCGGCGAAAGGCAGCTGTGACAGCCTTAATTTGGCCATTAGAGAAAAAAGCTGTTTTATGAGTCATAAGACTTCATGGAAATTGCTGTGGTAAAGGAAGTTGCACAGCTCTTAATGGGATTATCTTTCTGTTTTTAAAATTAACTACCACAAAACCAAACTTTCCCTCTCATTTTTTACCCCGTTCTATTCCTAATTAAAAAGCTTTTTAATTCTACGGCCATTAAGTTAAATAAAGACATTAGGTGGTGAATTTTAGACTTTTAATTAGGCTTGCACTTTCTACAGCTCATTTTGGCGGATATACTACAATGGTGTGTTCCTTGTATTCCCCTTTTATCTACAGCTAAATCTATAACTATTTTAGACTTTTAATTAAGTTGCACTTTCTACAGTTCATTTCGGTGGACATACAATGGTGTGGTTCCTGTATTCCCTCTTTATCTACAGCTAAACTGTAATTTATAACCTGAATGGAAGTGCAAGGAACTGCAATTATTATTGATGCACTTGATCGATCGAGTAACCGGTACCTGTTATACCAGTAGTTGTACCTGTTATTAGTGCATTGTCATGCTCAACGGTAACGGAAAATGTGCATGATTAAGTGCAATTTCATTGTATTGTATAATTATACGCAATATTCACTGCATCATTCATTGTACATTAATTAAAATAACATTAATTACTGGTATAGCTATTGTTAATTTAACAATAGGTACTGGCATTTTTGTTTGTATTTACACTGTTATTTTGTAGCATGCAGTGCTGACTTATTTCTATTACACTGTATATCGGATTACCCACGACAGTGCAAAGCAAATTTATGTTGTGGGATAATAAATTTGAGACGCATTTGTGGGGAGTATTTTGCGTTTTTCACTTGCAGTAGCAAACCTATTGTACGTTTACTACAGAGCAATTGTTAAAATTGTCCTATAATGATACAGTATGAGTTTTGGAATGCACTTGTACTGTAAATGTCCTATATTACTGTACTTGTTATTTACATAAATAATATTAAATTATAAAATAAATAAATAAGTGATGAGTGTTGGTTCTGCTACGAAGCCAGCCTAGCGGATTTAGGGCTATGAAGGCCTTACACTCAATTAGGAAGGCCCAAGACCGTCTGCTTTACATGCCCTCCAAAGCATGGGCAAAGAGTGTAGCAATAAGAGTGGGAATCAAAATTTTCGGGTGAAAATCAGAGTCCGTACCACTATTCTACATGTCCCTATTTTTGCAGTTTTATAATGGGGTTAATAATTTGTAAGCGTGGGCGAAATGGCCCAAAAATTTGCCCATTGTCTTGTGATAATGGAGACGAATTTCTTTGTTTTTTTTATTTCTTCTTTCAAGAACAGGAAATAAATAATACTGGATAGTGTGAAGGAAATTGGAGAGGGAAACTTATCGGGCAAACAATAAAATAAATTTTGTCGTTCCATTAAGGCAATCTACGTAACGCAGCAAGCGTGAAAGCTCTTGAAATGCCTTTCCATGCTATTGAAACTTTAATTTATAAAAAATGTTTTTATCGGGATAAATCACTTTCAGCTACTTCGGGCGTGCAGGGGAGCGTGGAAGAATTCTTCTCAACCTTTGAGGTGCTGCGCTTTGAAGTGCTGTATCGACTGAGAAATTTTAGTTAGATACTTTTCAGCAGTTATACATCATGTTAAAAAATGAGTTTTAGTAAATTCTCAACGGCTCAACGGAACGCTATTGTGAAAATAATAATTTAGCAAATTTATTAGTGTCAGTTTGAACGTGCACTAGGCTGCGCCTACATGCTGCTAACAGCAAAGTAAAGTAATTAATTAAGTATTCCATTAAGTAATACATTAATACACGGTACCTAATCTAATACAACGTAAAGCATTAATCCCCACACAAGCTATAAAATACCTCCAGCAGGCTGATCATGGCGACTATAATACCGGGGTTTAAATAATACCCTGGTACTAAAAATGTAAACAAACAAATGTTGAATGGCACTTTCCATTATAAAATTATCTTGTTTACATTTTTAATACCAGGGATCATTTAAACCCCGGTATTATAATCTCCATGATCAGCCTGCCGGTATTCCACTCGAAATCAAATCGTGTATTTTGTTGTGAGATTCCACTGAAGTCAGGTAAATTGATAAATTTTAAAAAACTATACGATTTATTATGTACTATAATATATGTATATACTATACAGTAATTATTATATCTGTATAGTGCATTGGACTGACGATACAATGTAACAAATTAGTGCAAATTTATTATCAGGGTAGGCTAGGTGTAGGGGTGCCATTTTATTGTTTTAATCTTAGGGGTCAATGGTTGAGGGGGGGGGGGGTGTAATTTCATTTTATTTTATGATATAAGAATTCAAGGTACTTTTCAGATAAATGGAATTTCCCACATATTTAATTATTTCTATGTCAGATATAATCTACGCGAACTCCTTCGGAATACACTTTCCATTATTTTTAAAACATAGGGAGTAAAATGCCCCTAATAAAGACTGCAAATGACGCTTATGGATACCTTAAGGTATATTTTAAAATTTGAGCCTTTATATTGCATCTATCTATCCCAGTATGGGCTAAAAGCGACCCACAAATTATAAAATCAATAAAGAAAAAAGAAAAATGCACATGCAGTAAGTATGAATTTTAATAGCCTAGGCTATCATGTAAAAATAATTAAAAAACTTACCTTTTTCTCATCCACAGAAAGGGGTGAATTTTGAGCTTCAACCGGTTTCACTTCAGCATTAGTCACCGAAGGGATGGGCTCCTTTTTGGGAAGGGGTTCCTCGGCAGGCACAGCAGGGCTGGCGAAGCACGACACAGACAGGGCTACCACAAAAATACAACAAACCTTTTTCGACATTGTTCACTCGCATTCACACACACACGTAAAAACCTTCACCTTGGCACCGCGCACGTTTAAATACAAATGGAGTTGCCGGCGCGCGCAGGCTGTTTATAACGCAGCCCGCCATTGTGGGTCATCTTCCACAGTTCGCGCGCTCCTTGTTCAATACTTTTTTCCCCTTTCTTTCATTGCCGTCCTTTTGTTACATTTATGTAATTCGCCGGTCAAGACTCTTACTTTTCTTGTTTTCACTGCTATGGGTTGTCCAGTCTTTTCAAATTATATTACGATATCTATTCATTATGCGACGGATAGGAAAGTAAGGAAAACTGTTTACATAGGAGGTTTCTTTAAAGCAGAGTGGCGGGCGTTTGCGGCGAACGGTATTGGCCTTTATTACGAGATCATACTTTTCTTCCGGGGTTTGTTATTATCAGAGATTTTTACAACGTCACTGTTGGGCAGCATAAAGAAGGGCTCTGTGTTATAGGGAATTATTTATTATTTATTTTTATTTATTTTTTACTATGAAAGTATTCAAGTAAGTAAGAAAGTAATGGAGACATATATATATATATATAGTAAAATTATAAAGTACGACACTTTTGTGTAATGTTTCTATTCTGGAAAAATAAGATTCAGTTTCGGCCGTGTTTACAATTTTTTTTTATATTTTTTATATAATTGTGTCCTTGCGTATGTTTAAGTGAGATGGCCCCCAACTGGGAATCACTACTAACGTGAATGGTGGTGAATAGGGTCATGATGGTGAGTCGGGTCGAAACTGCGCCGCGAGGGTAGCACTCAACAACTAAAACTAGTACTAAAACAGACTAAGAGTAATTTCGACTGAACACCCTCTTAGAATTCTTGGGTACTGTCTAGGCCCTTGGGGCTTTGAACCAAGCAAATGCAAAATGTAAGTTTTGACCCGATTCGCATTCACCATCATCACCATAATCATCATTCACGGTACTTAATTGTTCGTTAAGGCCTAATTTTGTTAATAACGGGATGTTATAATTATTATTGTATTATGGAAGATTTTTTAATAGACGTAGGTCAACTTGTAGTGTTTTTGAACCATGCCATGTCAACGACCACAGCGGTTTTATATTGGTTTTGTTTCCGAATGAATTTCTAGACGTTGTCAAACTGGTTCTCTCTTCGTTGGCAACCAATGCCAATGGGTAAGTTCAGACATTCTTACCATTGGCATTATAAAAGGCGTCAGCTCTACTTAACGGGAACTAGTCTAATAAAGGGATAAGATCTTGCGGTAATTTGATCGTTTTCTGGTTACACATTTCATAAAATATCAGATGTACCAGTATGAAGTCTTATTTTTGCGTCGAGTAATACCTGATAACCGTCACACGCAACTGCCAACTCCCATTTAAATTCCACCACTTTTGCAATGAATGAGATGGAAAAGCGAAAATGGTGTTTTATTGTATAATTACTTGGATAATAATAGCAAGACAAATGGGAAAATTGGCAAATGTATAGTTGGTAAGAAACACAAATCATGTCACGACCACGGAAAAGTGGAAAACTAATGGACCTCGGGTGGATAAATAGAATTTAACTCGGACACAGAGAGACTAACATTAAATATGTTGCAGAATATTAATGGTTCTGTGAGCGACCCCTAATGGACTTGTCTAATCCCACGACAAATGAGCATGGGTCAGTGATTTGCTCAGGTGCTTCGAGCTACAAGAACAGCTTAATTAAGGTGTACTCGCTGCTGACACGCTTTAATTTCTAATGGCTTTACGTTATAGTTTTTATCATGTCACAGCTAGACCCCATCAATCATTTTGAATTATCATCGCTTCCAATCTACTAACACTGATTAAAATTTTATGTTGAAACTGTTTTTACTCTTATACTGTACGTAGGCTTACTTTTAGTGGTTTCTTGCCATCGAACCCTATTGATTTATTTAAAAAAAATATTTTCCCCCGAGTAGGTAATGTGAACACGTCATTTTATTAATAGGCTACAATGAAATAAAATTTATGCTGGATTAGGAGTTGGGAACCATATGCACAACAATGGAGCTTATTTATAGCGGCGAGGCCGTGTAGGAAATAATTCCACCGCTTTTCCCAACTATTACTATTAAAATATTTTAACTATTTAATTTTTAATACTTAAAATAAAATAATATAAACCTCGTTCAAGTCTACATATTTTAAAATTTCAGAGTAGGACTAGCTCTAGTTGTCCTACCTAATTCCTATGCTTATTATGGCAGGAGCCCTCAGCCACCCTTCGAGAGGGTGCCCAGAAATATTTTTTTTCCAGGGAAAGGGTGTACAAATTTTCCAAAATAGATAAATCTTAAATAAGACTTACCCAATAGCGACTTCAAATATAAAAATAGTATTACTATGCTCAGGAAGCGGATGAATTTTTCAGGGTGGTGCCACAGGAAATTTATTTTCTCGTTTTCCCCAATTTGTAACTTTTAATTTATTATTACAGCTTTGGCTGCTTTATTTTCTGGTTGCGAAACCACCACTACCCTTACCCCCCCCCCCTCCCAAATACGCTACGCCTTAGAGCTGGGAAATTGAACGAGAGGTATTTTTCCAACGTGTCTTGCCATAATAATTTACCGTCCAGAAAGTTTCAAGAAGCACAAATCACACCACTTCCGCTGGGCAAATAAAATGCGGGGTCGAACAGCGTGTCAATAAATTTAAAGTAGGTATAGCTTATTTTTCTTACTTCGAAAAACCACCTCTTTTTGATATCGATGGTTTCAGCACCGTCGCCCCCGCTATAGAGTGGCTATTAATCATGACATTCGGCTTTTCTATCTCCCATTTACCGCATCATTTCCATCGAACTTCCGGGGGTTTCTCGAATAAATAAATAATAAATACTTTTATGTCATTGTACCTTCTACCCTACTGCCACCCCCCCCCCATCTGGGGGCTCACCTCATAGTGGCTTTCATTAAGTGGCTAATTAAATTGAGACTTCCAATTACATATAAGCTAAAATGTATTATTTAATAATAAATAAATCTATATTTTCCAGTATCAGTGAACAGTCAAATAATGCAATATAATATAGGACATCGTATCAAAAAGTTCTGCTTCTAAAACTACATACCTGAACCAAGCTTTATCTGTAGGCTACTGTAGTTAAATTGATTTTTTTTTTTTTTTTTAATTGGGGTACAGGTGTTACCTGTGTGCACTTAAGCCTATTTGGCCTATTGTGCCCCTACAACAATGTATGTACATCACTTCTACATCTCTTCCTCGAGAACTATCTCCCTCTAAATTGAATTAAATCTTGTATTATTATTATTATTATTATTTTGGAAAATATTTTTTTATTTTTTTTACACGTTGAAGTACGGGTGAGTATGGTAGGCAGGAGGAAGCTTGTTGATAAAAATTGTATGACTATTGTTATAAATTTCTATTACTATATTGAGTGTCCAAATGAAGGGTATTTTCTACTGGTAGACAATTTTTATTATTATTAAATTAGTTTTGATACGACTAAGAGTAAATATTCCCATCAATTTTTTATATAGATGTGTGAATTATTATTGTAATTAAATAAATATAGCTAGAAGCATTCCAGGGGCAATTCACTTGAAAATTAGCCTACTAATTTATTAAAATACAATATATTAAAACTACATTTACAAATATAGTAATAGACTATATGATCACATTCAAATTCCGCCAAATAATAATGAAACACATTCTGGATTTTATTGCATCAGCAGCCTGATCTAGGCAATTATAATACCGGGGTTAAATAAATACCCTAGGATTATAACTGTAAACAAACAAATTTTGAATAGCACTTTCCATTATAAAATTATCTTGTTTACATTTTTATTACCAGGGGATTAAATAAATACCTGTATTATAATCGCCTCAATCAGGCTGCAGGTAATCATCTACTGTAGGAAGATTTACAGTTAAATGATTAATTTCACTAAGCTGCCCTAAGCTCTACCAATGGATAAACTAAGTATGGCGCTCAAATTTTTTTCCATATTTTTTACTATTCCTTTACATAATTGCAAAATACCTGAAACTATAACGTACGTATTATATCCAAAGAAGTAGACATTTTAAAGGTAGTACAGTACTGAAAAATCTGTCCTAAAAATAAACCTACAGTAAATTCCGCAGGCTCTCACCTAATCGAGCAATCTATTTCAATAACTCATTCCTTAACATAAATCAACAACAACAACAATATCAGTAACGACTCTGGCTGTCCCAAGCATATGCCAATTGGTACTTAATAGATCATCTGGTACGGAAAGAAGACCCGGTTTGACCGGGGGCTTGTTCTTAACCTAGAAAAAGGCAACTGTTCCTTAATCTACGTTACCACTCCCTCGAGAAAGGCAGCGAAGAGGGCACTGTAATGACAGTGGAGGCGGTGTTGTGTATGGAGAACACCATACTGTTGTCGGTATCGTCGTGACCTATGGCTACACGATGATTTATCTAGAGCCACGGCCTTTCTTGGAAGCTGCCTCAATTGTTCGGAATAAATAGTGATTCTTTGACCTAATCAATACTGAGGAATACCTTTAGAGCGGGTTTGAATTGCTATGGTGCCATTTATAAAATAGACGTTGGCTGTAGCCAGGATTTTTTCGGAGGGGGTCAAACCTGCGTCCACAAAACCTGATTATTATTCTAGACACCTATTGGTTACACACGTGGGCCCCGGAGTCTTTTTGGAAATATAAGAGAGAAATATTGGGTTTAACGCATTTCGACAACAGAAAGCTTAGATTTTTCAGACAAACATACATAGGGTATATAATGATGCAAACAAGGGGCTCACATGAAAATGTTCGAAACATAGCCGTGAAATTGTGGGTTTCTATTTTTTCTTGAATTTTGAAAAGTTATGATCTTATACATACTAATACCGTACTAATTGATATAACTACCAAAGTGGAGCCGATGTAGGCAGCCCCAAAACACTAGCTATTAGTAGCTATAACAAAACATTATAAATTCATTGGGCTCTTTGACTCCGAACAACTATTGTACATTTCAGGTGCCAAACCCATAAGACCGGGGTTGATCGTGCGTCTTGTTGCGTTCATGCGTTAAGTAAAATTATCGGACGTATAATTAATTATTTTAAAAATTAAGGCCGGTGCCCCCCCATCATATACGTTAGCCAACTTTTTCCGTTAATAAATCTTATAAGACAATACAAAATGTTAGGTCTTTTTACTTGTTCTGATGTACTTGCAGAAACCACCTTATGTTAGCCTAATAAAATTAGTGTATCTATGTACTTAAAACAGTTCAATCTTCTATCTAATCCCTTCTCTTTTATTTTGGATGCATCCACAATTTTAGTTTCTATAATAACAATAAGGAAACCTATTCTTCCAGCAGCGTTTTGGATGGGAAGTCTTCAATTATGGTCCAATTTTCTCCACCATTGTTTATTATTAGGCTATCAGTACGGTAACAAAATTTAGAAAAAATAAAAAAAGGAACTAAAGGATATATCAAACAGCATTTTCATTCAAAATCTTACAGAAGAACCCAATACAAGCCAATTGTTTCACGGTTCTTAAATTCTGTGGCCCTTTTCATGAAATTGGATGTTTCATTTTCTGCCACAAAACTCATTTCAGCTTTATCTTTTACAGAAGGATTTTAATTAAATTGCTGCTGCACAGCAGTGGCCACTTGCTTCTTTCACATTCTCGTTCCAGAAGAGTTGCTGCTGTTGATATAACTCCGCCTAATTTTCAAACTTCGTATTTGTTACTTTCCTTAGATGAAACAGCGTTAGTTTCAAACGATAGTGGCATATTAAGTAAGTCGCTGTAGTTTTTGTTTTTACAAAGTCAGTTTGAATTGCAATTATGGATATCACGGTTTGGATTAAATATTTGTTCTAATGGTTTATAGTACGAAATGGCAAGGCAAAGTGTGCAGCATGATATATTAATAATAATAAAAATGTCCTGAAGAACTCTTTATGAACGTAAGCCTACTTATGATGGCCCATTGGTCCCTTAATTGACCAATGTCGAAAACTCCATGGATTAGGTAGGTGAACCCATGGATGGGTAGATTGACATCAAAAACGCATACCAGTTTGCCAGTGGCCAAAAATACATACGGAAACAATACAAATAATATCCAAAACCCATGGGGTCATTGGCATTGAACAAGGGACCTATGGGCCATGGGTCCTGGGTCCATAAAAGGTCATCCAAAAAATTACAAAAATTACAATAAGTCGGTACAAAAGGTAAGTCCTGTGTTTGAATCTCACACTAACACCATTTTTCCTATTTCCCTTTTCCAATTAAAAAAAAATCCCTCACCTTTAATTCTATATAATATGATTATCGCACCACTCTTCCAGACTCCATAATTACGCAGATTAAAATGTTGGAAACAAGGAAAGGTTGTCAAAAAAAGAGCAAGTCAATTTTCACCAAAGCACTTTCTCTTAGTAAATATATTTTCAATTTATTTCAAAATGTATTCAACTGTCAAGAACCATTTTCTTCCTCATTTCTCCATGCCTTTTTCATTTTCCGGAGAGATAACATCCCAAAAAAGTGTTTTTGAATACCTATTTTATATTTTTTCCATCTGATATTGGCTATTTTACGGTATATCGAAGTTTTAATAAATGGTTTTGCAGATGACCGGTAGAATAAGAAAACCAGCAGCATAAAAAATTACAATTTAATTAATATTCAATGGCAGCCAGGGCCAAGAGGAAGAGATGCACATAGGGTTGTTCATGGTCCTCAAGCTGGGAAGACCCGAAAAGGCTTTTTTTCAAATGTTTTTAAATGTTTTTTTTTAATGTCTTTTAATGTTTTAATGTTCTTCAATATAATAATAATGTTCTGGGTCACAGTACAACTCTGTTCTCTTTGCACACGCTAAGTATTGTGGCCTCTCCTCTCTGCTTCAACTATCTTCAACATGGTCCATGAATGCACGCTCACCCCCCCCCCCCCCGGGCAGAGACGTGATTTGGGGGTAGAGGATGCAGTGGTAGAACTATTATAGGCAGACAACATATACCCCTGAAATAACTGAAATTAGAGGATAAATAAAATAATAATAATAATAAGACTTGGCGGGATTCTAACCTACGATCTACGCCTAACCGGGTCGTCGTCTTAACCGCTCGACCACAACCCCGCACAAGAACAGTAAATGAATATCCTCTACTTATATGTTGCCTCTTCAACCAAAAGGTAATTTAAAAGTCAGTGTATAAGTAATACTGCAATAATGTGTAAAACATATACCCCCACTGTTGCTTGGAAAGTATCTATAATATCTATAATCTATATCTATAATAATATATATATATAATCTATGTCTACCAATGCGTGGCGGTGCAGTATATAGTATTCCTAAGGCGTGGATTCCACAGACCTGCTAGTGCTAAATACAAATCCCGTGACGGGGTAACAGACATTCACGACTTAGGCAGGGTTTCCATCGACCTCGCATTGCAGAATGCAAATGACATTGACGGAAATTAGAATTTTTTAAAATGTTTGTTTTTCTTTTTATAGACATCTATTAAAATGTTTGTACTTAGCATATCCTACAACGCCATTTTTTAATTTCAGTTTATTTGTTTGTGATTTTACTCTATGATCATTGATCAATTTTAACTATGGCATAGAGTAAAACAAACATTTCCGTCAATGTCATTTGCATTCTGCAATGCGAGGTCGATGGAAACCCCGCCTAAGTCTTGAATGTCTGTTACCACGTCACCGTATTTGTATTTAGCACTAGCAGGTCTGTGGAATCCCCGCCTTACGGAGACTCTTCAAGAGACGATTGGAACGGCCCTTAGTTTATAAGATAATAATAGAACATGTAGAGTAGTGGTGCGGGCTCTGACTTTCACCCGAAAGGTTGTTGATTCGAGTCCTAAACTTGCTACATTTTCTGGCTTTGGAGGACTTGTAAAGCAGGCGCTCCCGGGCCTTCCTAGTTGAGGGTAAGAGAGACTTACTTTATATAGCCCTAACTTGACTAGGTTGGCTTAGTAATAGAACAAAAAGTCATTATTTATTTATTTATTTATTTATTTAATTTAGAACAGAAGATATCGGTAAAAGCCAAAATGATCAAGAAAGCAGTGGAGAAATGGGACACGTTTTTACAATGGCCGGTCATAAGAGGAGATGCGAGTGGTCCGCGAAATTGAATGTCCCATCTCTCCTATATAGAACTGTAGGAAGCAGAATAATGAGAAGTTTGAGATAAAATTCAGGTAGATACGATACCTGTGCTCAATTGTACCCGTACGTGCCTGATTTCCGATTATTTCCGGTTCATTTGTCTAACTTTCTTTGTACTCGCATGGAGTACGAACCAATCGTGTGAAATGGCCTAATAACAATGAATGGAGAGTTGAAAGATTTAGTACGAATTACAATTGAATTGGCATAATTTGTTGAGTTTTAAGCGCGGGTACTTTCATTCATACTGTTAACAAATATGCTTAGTTTTCTATCTACCGAAATGAACGGATACCGGTGCTAAATTCTAAGGTATCACATTGATAGTTACTATTGCAGTACTGGGTCAATCCGTTTTATCATGAATTTTGTCGATGGGTACCATCTAACTAGAAAATCAAAAGATATCACTGAGTAGTGTGTGTAGATACTACAATCCGGATATAAAATAGATATGGAGAAACAGATATAGTTATTAATTAAAGTAGACAAAAGTAAAGTAAAGTTAAAAAAATCAAATTATTTCCTCAAATTGTTTTACTAGTAATAAATTCTATAAAATACTGGTAGAATCAGTAGGACGAGCTTGTGCTGGGACCCCGTTTACTATAGCTAAAACTAATAAGAAGCTAGAAAAATAAGAGGCGAATTTAAATAATAAATTGCAATAACTTGGGATATAACATGCTGACATTTATTATTCCTAAACCTTTACCCCTTAACCAATACGGTGTGTGGGGTAACTACTAAAAGGCAATTTCTCAATAATTGACTGTTATCGTAATGTAACATAGGCCACAGTAGATCTTACGAATCTGATCTCACAGATCTTATGAAGCACTTAATGATATGCGGAACCTTTTTGGAACTCAAAAGAACAGAGTAGAATCGAGAATATGATGGAAATATTAGCTGTAAACAAATCTGTAAATTGCGAATGGAGGAGAAAAAGCAAAAGAGGCCTACCTTATTCCTGGGTCAAAAATGTAAACAAAACAATTTCAAATACCACTTTTCTCTGTAAAACTATTTTCCTTACTTTGAATCCTTTTACATACTTTTTAATCCTGGGAATAAGTTAAATTGGAACTTCGTGCTATGGCCGCAGTGAGGTCTTCACTATTCTAACCTTAGGCGGGGATCCCACCGACCTGCAAGTGCAAAATACAAATACGGTGACGTGGTAGCAGACATTCAAGACTTAGGCGGGGTTCCACCGACCTCGCATTGCAGAACGCAAATGACATTGACGGAAATTTTTGTTTTACTCTATGCCATAGTTAAAATTGATCAATGATCATAGAGTAAAATCACAAACAAAGTAAAATTAAAAAATTGCGTCATGGGATATGTTAAGTACAAACATTTTAATAGATTACTATAAAAAGAAAATTTAAATTTCCGTCAATGTCATTTGCAATCTGCAATGGGAGGTCGGTGGAAACCTCGTCTAAGTCTTGATTGTCTGCTACCACGTCACCGTATTTGTATTTTGTACTTGCAGGTCGGTGGTCGCCTTAACTCGCCGCCTCTTCTGCGAACATTATAGCCCCCTTCAAAATGAGAAAATGTGAAACAAAGTTATGTACAGGTCTACCTATATAATGTGAGTGTAGCAATACATAATTTGCCAGATTTGATAGATATTGGGGTCAACAGTGAGAGGTATGTGCTTTTGTTGATAGAAATCAACGTCATCTCGGGCCTCTGTCCAAGACAAGAAGTTGATATCTACATAATACTGGTCCCCTACACCCCCACCCCCCTCCGCAAAATGCATTAAATTGTTTAATCCATTCTCTGTTATGCCATTTTCAGCCATTTGAGTACATTTCTCGTGCCGTCTGCTACCAACTACTCATGTTTCATTACGATGGTCAATTTAATTTCTATCTGCTTCCATCTAATTTTAGTTTAATTACACTCTGGCAACCGAATTATTTCTTAATTAGAGCAATTAATGCATGCTAATACTTTTCACTAATACTGAAGAGAATGTGTGACAAACGAAAATTAACTACCTAATACTAATTACTGTAATTAAGTTCCCAAATAATAGTGCAGAAACTGAAACCACTACTGATGTTTTGGTATGAGTAGATAATAGATTTCATAAATTTAGTACTCTAATAAGAATGGTAAATTACCTACCATAATCGAACTGGACAAATCATAACATCACTATAATGACAAAGACTTTCATGCCCAGAGTTACGTGATGATTATTGATGAAGCAGTAGAATCCGGGATGATAGGCCGCGGTCATTCTTAAAATGCCATAACTGATGCATGCGGCTAATCTATAGGCTATGAATAATAATATCGTTCTGAACAAATACTCCACTATGGCGGGGATTCCCACCGGCTAGGGCTAAATACAAAAACGCTGACGTGGTAGCAGACATTCACCGACCTCACATTGCAGAATGCAAATGACATTGACGGAAATTAGAATTTTTCTTTTTATAGAAATCTATTAAAATGTTGGTACTTAACATATCCCATGACGCCATTTTTTAATTTTAGTTTGTTTGTGATTTTACTGTGTGATAATTGATCAATTTTAACTATGGCATAGAGGAAAACAAACATTTCCGTCAATGTCATTTGCATTCTGCAATGCAAGGTCGGTGGAAACCCCGCCTAAGTCTTGAATGTCTGCTACCATGTCACCGTTTTTGTATTTAGCCCTAGCCGGTCGGTGGAATCCCCGCCTACACGCTCTATTCTGACCAAATGAGCCATGCTGAGACAGAACATTTTCATATCTCTTACCCGGATTTGCATATAGTTACCGACGTGCTGCACTAATCCACTAATGTAAGAAAAACTAAAAACCCGTTAAGTCACCTTATGGTTGACTATCCCAAATTTGTTAGGCGGGTCACAGACACCGCAATGGTATGCAAATTTGAAACTCTTTATCTATTTTATATCATATCTGTCACATCAATATTCATTTAAATTTTCTACTGAGCTAGTCTTCTAATAAAACCTGTTCAACTCTATAAATATTTTCTGATCAAAATCTGCACTGTACAGATCTAATTTTATGGCTATATGTTTATCAACATTATTGCATATTTTCTCCTATAAGTATTGCAGAGAGACTGTTTTGGGGTCTGTACCTATTAGATAAATTAAACAGGTTATAATGCGGATGATAGGATGTACTGTGTGTGTCTTATTGAAGGCATGGGAGCTTTAATTGCATTTTGATGTATAGTCTATTTGTATTTATTGGAAATTAGAATTTTTATGATTATTAGACAATTATACAAATTGTTTTTTTTTTCAATATATGCACCTTGTCCGGGGTTACTGGTCAAGGAAAAAAGTGAAGTGAAGTGAAGTGATTATTTTCCTACAGAAAAATGGTGGATTACTGTGTTCCGAGTATTGCCTCCAGGCTCCAGCTAGGAGTTTCCATTCAAGCCAATCCTAACTGGAGAAAGAAACTACGGTAGATAGCTATGAATTTCTAGTAATTGCCAAACTAGTTCACTCTTCGACGTCAACCCGCCCCTACAAGTGCAAATGGACAAGCTCAGATTTGCTTACCATTGTCAAAGTAATTTAGGCGTCAGCTTGACTTAACCAAGTACGGGGATGAGTCATAAATTACACGAAATTTCTCCATATCGCAAAAAACGTGTAAAAGGCAGATGAAGAACAATGCGCAGAGTACAGTATGTATAATGACAATAATCGGTGACACGTAGGGAGATTGGCGTGAATTCGTGCGTAACCAAGGTGACCACGAGGGACTTTCATCTGTTGAGAGGATGTCCAAGCAAGTGGAGCGCCATCTCAGGCTAGGAAATTGTGATTTCAGTGCCTAGTTATTAAACCAATCAGCTGTTGTCTCTTTTATGACATCCGCGAGAGTGAGTACTCTCCGATACTGCTAACACGATCATATACTGTACTATAGAAGAATATTGAAAAATTCAAATACAAGACGTCCGTCCCACTTCGTCCTGGAAGGCAGAGTCCCAGAATCAATTTCTATTCTTGCCAAATTTATCAGGGTTTCAATTAATTTCTACCTGTGGGCCTAATTTGCCATTTAGTAGTCTATATTAAGTTATTAACTGTTCAATTTGAATTTTTTGTACAATGTAATAATTGGTGTAAGGTGGCTATTCCACTTGTCAATACCCTTCATTTTTGTGCTTCAACAAGTTTGTTGAGAATTTTTTTAATCTATATAAACACAAAAATCTCATTAATTATTGATGCACAAATGACGGAACATTGACAAGTGGAATAGCCGCCTAAAATTGTATTGTACAAATAAAATAAAAATAAAAAGTCTTGGGCTTTAAATGTAAACAAAACCATTTTGAATGGCACATTTTATTGTAAAATTATCTTGTTAACATTTTTGGTCCATGGTATGCAGGTATAGCATAGAACTCATTGTGTTATGGATACACCACTCTCGCTGCTCCTCCCTCTCTCAGGTGGCTAGGGTACGTGGAACGAGTGCAAGACTGTAGGACAACAAGAGCAGTCTTACAAAAGGTGCCCCAAGGGAGAAGACGAGTGGGAAGACCACGAATACGATGGCTAAACGGCGTATAGATAGATCTTGCGACAGGGGAAGGAGAGCGCAGTACCGCCAAGTTGGGCTTGATGAAGCAGGCCAAATGTCATTGAGTACACAGGCCATTTACAAAATTAACTGGTAGGCACATAATATACCACTATAGCCTACTAGAAGGTAAAGAGAATCAAGGAGAGAAAGAAAGAAAATTGTCTTTATTTTCCATATAATAACTATACAAAATAGTAACCCATAATAAATTATACATTGTTATACAATAAATAAAGAACCGGTCCGAGTTTACTCGAACATGCTTTCCAATTTATCAAAATTAGTAGATAGAGAAAATGAGTAATTTCATGGTAAATAATTTTCCTATGGTTAAATTTCCGATATCTCAGGGGGGGGGGGGGTTGTCCACCTGAATTCACTGGAGGTGAGGTAAATTCTAGATAGTTCAGACCAACACATTACCACACAGCAATACTGGCAAGGCACGCAATATGCATTTGAGCGTGAATTTTCTATCATTTTTTCAAAAAAACATTTTTTTTACAAAACCAAATACTTTTCTGGGAAAGAAACCTGTCCGGTTTCGTTACTCAATTTAACACCTAAAACATGCCTGAAGGTAGAAATCATCGATAGAAAGGTTTCGCAGAAAAATTATTTTTTAGTCATTTTTCATTAAAATTTAGTTATTTTTATTTTTTTTCCCCCAGAAGCAACCTATCAAGGGGCAAGTGACCCCACGCATTTCGTTAATATTAATAACGACTACAATACATGTGAATTGAAAAGAAATCGTTGGAGCCGTTTTTGAGAAATAATGTTTTTAGACGTTTTTTTTGGAGTTTTTTGAGAATAAAACCCCCCCAAATTAAGTTAGCCCGAAATAAAAAATTTTTTCCGAGGTATGATTTTTGTAAACCTACATGCCGAATTTCATTACGATCGACTGAGTAGTTTGCCCGGAAATCGACGCACTGACAGACAGACAGACAGACAGACAGACAGACAGAATGACAGACAGACAGACATTTCGTAAAAACCAATTTTTTTTTTGGGTTCCTGGGACCTCAAAACGTGTAAATCCGTTGAAATATCGGAATCGAAAATTTCGACCGTCACAAAGCTTTCCTTATACTACGTATAAATTGGAAAGCAAAAATACAAGTCTTTAACTGAATAAAAAGTAAATATTAAAAAAATAAACTAACCCGACCATTTACACACCATTTATACACCATACACACCCATTAAATACTATCAAGGGTGATATAAAAAATAATTATTATATTTTCCACAGTATCTACAGTTTGGAAAGAAAGTCTAGCTCTCTTGTGGTATGTAAATTTGCAGCCGTAAATGAAACCGTAGGAAAACTAGCCTGCTATCGATCTCGGTGTATAAATGGTTTCCTAAGGCGCCCATTCCACCGACCGGCTAGGGCTATTTACAAAAACGGTGACGTAGTAGCAGACATTCAAAACTTTTCCACCGACCTTGCATTGCAGAATGCAAATGACATTGACGGAAATTAGAATTTTTCTTTTTATAGAAATCTATTAAAATCTTTGTACTTAACATATCCCATGACGCCATTTTTTAATTTTAGTTTGTTTGTTTGTGATTTTACTGTATGATAATTGATCAATTTTAACTATGGCATAGAGGAAAATAAACATTTCCGTCAATTCTGCAATGCGAGGTCGATGGAAACCCCGCCTAAGTCTTGAATGTCTGCTACCACGTCACCGTTTTTGTAAATAGCCCTAGCCGGTCGGTGGAATGGGCGCCTATTAACTTCATTCAGTCAGTTTATAATCGAATCAGAGCATGCAGTTGTATCTAACCGCGATAAATATTGCATCTACCGTACTCCATATATTTGAACCTACGGTATACCTGTATGTACTCGCTATTGGTCAGATAAAAAGTAGACCCTGGTTAATGCTTTGTTCCCAATTTTTTGCCCTACCTTTTAAGGATAATCTTCGGTTGTTTGGTTGTAAACCTGTTGTGTGAGATGAATTGGTTGTTGTTCTGTGGCTTGACCCCAATTTGGAATAAAGCTTTAAATCGCGGTGAACCGTTAAGGCCGGCCTCATACACGTCCGCGCTGGTCCAGCAAGATATTCCAAATTGTTAGGCCCGGAAGACATACATTCATACAGTCGCGATTTACCAATGGACTTGGTGAATAGTTGCTGCAAACCCACAGAGTCTAATTCAGAAGATTTCTATAATCTGGCACGTCTAGGGAAAAACCATGCACTTCCGAAATCGATAAGAACTCTTCTGCTAGCCCCGCAAATTGCGACAGTTTGAATCATCCTTGTGTACTGGGCCTTAAGGTACTGTGCACCACTCGAAAAATTAAGGCAATGGTTCCCGCAGAGTTAGAAACTTAAAATCTTAGAATTCTTCTTCTTCAAATTACAGCCGGCTGGCTGGTTGGCAGCAATGCCTCCACTTCCCTCGATTCTGGCATGCTCTCTTCAGCCCCTACATCCTCCATAACTTGCTGCTGATACTCTTTTCTCGGGCGCCCAGGTCTGTTGACGCCTACTATTGGTCTTAGAATTGGACAAACTAAATAAGTGATTAAAAGTGACATTTTTCTTCTTCGGAAAAAATTGAATAAATCTTATAGCGGGCTAAAACGGACATATTCCAATTACCTAAATAATTTCTTCTAATTCTTCTAATCTTCTAATTTGCTGTCTCAACTCAAAATCTGTCAATTGGAAGCAAAATAGAAATTTAATTAATCATGAAAAATCGAACATAGAGCCATGTAGACACGAAATTCTCCTCTACATGTTAATACATAATAATGTAATATAGTAAGTTAATGCATAGTAATTCAATACATGGTAAGTTAATACAATACAGTGTAGCAAGCACTAACACCGTGTGGCCGCCTTTTTTTAAAACGTGAACATTTTTTGGTTAGGCTTACGATTTCAAAAAAATGCCGCGAAAAGGGGTTAGTTGAGGAGAACATCATGAATCATGGGTTCGAGTCCGTCTCTGACCCAATTTTGTTTTTTCCGGATGAAATTATGTAGGCTTTTAAGTTGTAGGCTCCTACTAAACAACAATCATAGCTACTCCATTATGAAATAAAGCCTGTCTCTTTGATACAACTATCCCAAGAACCACTAGAGAGACCAAAGAGAAAGACAACCGACAGTTGCCTGCCAGTTGGATTGAAGGGAATATAAGAAAGGACTTTCTTCCACTTATTGCAGGGGGAAAGTAAACAAAAAATATACAATATTAATCTCGTACATATAATTCAAATCACGGACTTCGAGCTCCAAATAACTGAGCCTACTCAATTCAATGTACCTTTAAAAAAGCAGTTCCGCCACCGTCAATTATAAATTGGTAAATACCTAGGTAGTGAGTGGATTCAGAAGAAGTGTATTGTTGGGTTCTTAATTTGGTATCCCGCTGCCCGCTGGTACCAACCTACTAAGATGAAAGTGCAGGTTAATGTATGGGAATCAAAATGAATTAGATTTTTGTTTAGTCGGGCTTGATTAAGGTTTTTTATTTTTGATGGTGTATCAATTCGAAGGCTATATAATTTGCATCTCGGGAAAATTTACGTGTCGAGTCCTGGTCACCTTAATCGTGTGAATTATCTCCAAGTGGTTCGGAATCCAATAGTATCAGGAGGTCCACCCAGTCAGTCAACTCCCCTTCTCCCAGAGGTGAAGAAGTCTGCCCTTATATTAGAGCGCCTCAAGTTGATAGACTCTATCCCCCCGACGGGCTGAAAGCAGGCTCCTCTAACTGGACCCTGCTCTAACGTTGTGGGAAGCGACATACCGATAGTGGCCTCGTTCTTCCTTATTGGTGAAGGAGAGGGGCCCATTAGGTTACTGTTTGAGAAAAACTCAACTGTTTTAAAATTATTCTGTTAAAACGGCATACCCCGAAATATTTCAGTAAAAAATTAAGTACTTAACTAAGTAATTAAGTACTGTCTGTCCTGTAAGCTACGAGTATATCATACCCATTATCGTAACCATATCGTACTGTACCCATTTTCACGTAGGTACTGGGGTGAGAAGTGGGTTTTAAGCAATTTTTTTAGCTCCAAGGCTTTTTTTAGAAGTGGGGTTTAAGAAATTTTTTAGCCCCAAGGCTTTTTTGGGGGACAAACCCCCCTAAAATGGAATTAGCCCAAAATATGTCGTAATTTTTGTGAACCTTCAAGTCAAATTTCATTGGAATCCAAAACAAAGTGTAACATTTGTGAAATTTTACTTTTCAAAGTTGTATATACAGTATATAGGCTATAGAACCTGGTAATACCGTTGGAATCTCGAATTTGAAAGTTTCTACCACTAACTACAAATATTTCCATGTAGTCTATACTAACGTCAAAATATGTATATGACCATGAAAATAATCTCTGTTACAGTTTGAAGGTATTGTAGGCTACTTACCTCCAAGCATACCTAATTGCTTCTAAAACGAGAGTAACATAGTCACTGATATGCATTGAATAGAATTAGCAATTCATTTGTTCAACAATTTGGAGGGGCCATTAAATTATTTAAACAGTACAAGAGGTTTACCGTGAGAGGTGGGTGAATTATGATAATTTATTTCAACGGAACAAACTTAACGCAGCACACTTTCTATTGTTGCAGTAATTTTATGCTGGGAAGGCTACTAATTTACAAATTTTTGGTTGTGAGGCCACTTCCATAATTTAGGATGGAAGAAGATCAACTAACAATACTAGAGAGAAAATGGACACATGCATTGTGAAACCGTATCATTAGTGTCTTTTACACTTTTATAACCTAAAATTAACTTTAACCAAATTGCGGAGCCACAAAATTAATCTTTTCCTCATTTAAACAATGGACTTTCTGTGAATATTTCATATTTCATTCAAATAAGAAAGGGTTTTTCTCATTTACTGCATTGCGTGTATCAGCTTGGGGACAGTTTCACATCTATAGTTTAGGCTAACCGTAGGAGTGGCCCATTTTATCAAGAAATGAGAACGATGAAAAGAAACTGAACTTCATCAAAATGGCGGAAAATTCTCAACTTTCATTTAGTAATTGAAAATATATATATAGATGTAGACATATAAAATTGATCCTGGTGTCAAAGTGAAGATAATTTAATGGAGTTCGGAAATTTTGTTTACACTTCTTTCCGTCAAGTCTGATTATATTTATTTTTATTATTTATTTTATAGTTTCTGTGAAAACTGTAGAAAAGTGGAAAATTACGCGGCAAAGTTGAAATTCGGAAATAGTACTATAAAATGTATAAAATCACAAATTGTCACAACTTCTGGATAACTTTTCATCTTTTCGTATCTACCTTAAATAATAGGAAGAATAGGTAACCGAAAAAAAAAAATGTCTTAGAATGCCATTGCATTCGTTGAGAGCCAAATGGATGCATACCTGACCAGAATTAAGGACGGCCATGGGGCAAACCAAGCGATGGATAGTATGCCTGAAGAAGAAACAGGTGGACTGTGCGTGAATGAATTTCTTTCAAACCGTATAACCTTTTCGCTTTAATTAATACAAGTAATACAGTATTAAAAGGAGTCAATTAGAAACTGACCTCCGCGAGTTGGCAGCTGGCAGTCCGTAAATGGTGGAGCGTTGTTCAAAATCGAGATGACTAGAGGAGTGTTGTTGAGAAGGCCAAAACCCATCGAAGACTGTAGAGCCGGAAGAAGAAAAAACCTATATAATAAAGATTGCACTGAATCTAAGCCCGCTAAATTTTCTACCTCACAGGTATATCATCACAGATGCTCAATATGTAACAAAAGCTCCATTCCTCTGGGAATCTTTGGAACCTGAAGACGGTCCCTTATTAATCCGCATCCGATTGAAATTACTGTCACAATCCCACAAACCCTTGCCCCAGATATCAAAGTCTTTGAAACAAACTTTGATTATCCAAATGGGGACCCCATGAGAATCCAAACACAAAGTCAGGAGAATAGAATACCGTACTCGAACTTAGAATTCAAAATTTCAACTATTGGGAAGCATTCATTTTCCCAATCCTTACTCCAGTGCTAAACAAAATAATTGCTGATTAATCTAAAGAACTTTTTGTTATTGCTTTCCAATTCCTACGTAGTATAAGGAATGCTTTGTGATGGTCCAAATTTTCGTTTCCGAGATTTCAACGGATTTACACGTTTTGAGGTCCTAGGAACCCAAAAAAGTGGTTTTTACGAAATATCTGTCTGTCGCTCTGTCTGTCGCTCTGTTCGTCGATTTTCGGGCAAACTACTCAGCCGATTTTAATGAAATTCTGCATGTAGGTTTACAAAAATCATACCGCGGGAACTTTTTTTTGGGGGGGGGGGCTATCTCAATTTGGGGGGGGTTTTATTTTCAAAAAACTCCAAAAAAAACGTCTAAAAAAAGTATTTCTCAAAAATGGCTATAACGATTTTTTTTAAATTCACATATAATTATTGTAGTCGTTATTAATGTTGAAAAAATGCGGGGGGTCGCTTGCCCCTTGATAGTTTGCTTCTGGGGGTAAAAAATAAAAATAACTAAATTTTAATTAAAAATGACTAAAAAAATAATTTTTCTGCGAAACCTTTCTATCGATGATTTATACCTTCAGGCATGTTTTAGGTGTTAAATTGAGTAACGAAACCGGACAGATTGCTTTCCCAAAAACTATTTGGTTCTATGCAAAAAAAATATTTTTGAAAAAATGATAGAAAATTCACGTACAAATGCATTGCGTGCCCTGCCATTATTGCTGTGTGGTAATTTCTTGGTCTGACCTATCTAGAATTTACCTCACCTCCAGTGACGTCAGGGGACCTCCCCCCCCCCCCCCCGAATGCCGAAATGTAACTATAGGAAAATTATTTACTATGAAATTACTCAATTTCTCTAGCTACTACTAAATAAATTGGAAATCATGTTCGAGTAAACTCGGACCGGCTCTTTAAGAGTTGGTTTCAGTGAAATAAACGTACTTTTAAGGGGAGTTTCGGAGGTAGAATCAGTTTGTCGGAGTTATGTTGCACATTATGGGAAAGCTCTATTAAAGAGTTTTCAATTGCCGTATTATTTTTAGTGTACTCAGGCCACTGATGATCAAAATTAGTACTGTGCTGACAAAATCAATACGTCTGGTCACCCTACCTTGATTGTCTAATCAATTGAGGCGTATAGAGACCTAAGCGTAAAACAGCAGTCAAACTCATTCTGAGATAAACGCACTTAAAGTTTGATGAACTGATTTTCAAATGCATTTTATTCACGAACTGAGAATGCTAGACTTATACTGATTGGCCTCTAAAATAGATAAGTGCTTCAGAAAGACCATGGTGCAGTTATTTCAAAATTTTAAAAAATTCCTGTTATACGCTTTGGCTTCTATACGCCTCAATTATATAGGTTTAGGTGTATACGTATCTGGCACAATTAACCCAATAAAGATTATATTAACAGAATTATGAAGAGGACAAAATTTTCTCTGCTAATTCGCCAGAATAGTGAGATGGACGCGGCCATTATTTTTGTAATGGGAAAGTGTGAAGAAAGGAAGATTGTTTGTCGCCCGGGCCTTATCAAAATTATAATCGCTAATCCTAATTGGCCGGGTTATGAAACGCATGAGAATACAAATTAGAGATGTAGAGATGTAGATATGGCCTTGGGTGAAAACTGTGCATTTGGCCAGATGGACTTGTGAAAGTGTCATAATGCTGGATATTACGGCATGCAGTGGACCGCGGGGATCAACACTTACCCTAAATTGTATAATTTGCACAGTAATCTGTAATGGATATTATTGAAGTGACAGCTTCAGCATAACGGTAATGTATTATAATTATTTATAGTATTATTGAAATTTCCGCGAGCAAATTTTCGCTTTAGGTCTACCTGTACAATAGCAGTTCGAAACTGCACGTCCTGAATGACGTAGTGATCTAAAATTCTAACGCGTTGCCCAAGTAATGCAATAAACTTGAGCTTTAATCCCTCTAAATCTGTAACTTTTTTTCGCATTGCCTTTCTATGTTTCCTGAAACAGGAGCATGGAGCGTCTTATGGCCACCGAACTGCTCTATGCTAGTAACACCACTTTAAATCTAATTTAAACTATCCCGCAGTTGTGACCCAAGGTGAAAAGCACAGAAAATCTCAGTATAATTTCTGTTCTCCTTTTTGTATGAGCAGAAGAAACTTTCAATCCTGGTCAAATCATTTTCAATCCAATGAATCTTATGCTGCCAACTACATTTGCTCATTACTTAGCATATAGCTAGGTGCGTAATATTCTATTTTATTATCGACGGTTTCAACGAATCTCTTTTGCATTTACTGTAAAATACAGTCTCCTTTCTAAAGATTTTAGTTCAGACAATCCATTCACGTATTACAACTAAAACAGATGGCAGCAGTGAAAGTGGCAGCAATAGTGCAAACCTTCACATTACTATCAATTTTTCTAAACACAAAGATTCAAGATTTATTACGGTCTTTATAAGGAAAGAACGCTAATTGGATTGGTGATTGTAGTCGGAATCGTACATGCCTGTTCTGTTATTCTGTTATAAGGCAGCCGATTGATGATTAAAGCAGACAGTGTACAGTCACGTATGGAAATGGGGGGGGGGGGAGGGGCTCTTTGGAGGTTCAAACCCCTCACCTGACTGTACTTTTTTTACCCTTTTTTACTTGCACTAGATACAATGGGTGAAAGAGGCAAACCTTTCAGGCCTGTTTGTTTGGTAGGCTTCACGATTGGTCTGACGTTGTGCATAGAAAATCCCTTTTTTTTGCACGTATTTATTCGAAATATTTGGCCCGGGGTTTCATTAAAAAGTCTGCGTGTGTATGACTTATAGCTGTTTCCTTTAAAAATGCGCTAGACCCCACTATTTCGCACTTAAATTACAAAAAAATCCCCAGAGGAAAACTCCGGACTCCCTGTGTTACGCCCTAGGCTTCACTCAAGAGCATTTCCTCCTCATGACCTAGGCTAATGGCTAGGAACAGGCAATAAACGTCTGTTTTGCATAATATTATTTATCGTTCGTAAGGTATAAAACACGAACCATGGGTTCCAAAAGAGAGAGCTGATTACACCATGCAAATTGGAGTAGCCTCCTAGTAATGAATGAGTCAGTACGATATCATGTCACCACCCCCCCCCCCTCTCCCCCAAGTTACTAAGTTGTCCCCTAAGTCATTATGTTGTCCCTTAAGCTATTATCTTGTCCACTAAGTGGTTAAATTGTCTCTAAGTTATTTCGTTGCCCCTTTTGTTACCAACGTTCAATATTTGTACAGTCTCACAAGCTTAAAATTGCTCTCACAGAAGGCCAACCAGAATACGCCAATCCATAGAAGGTCCCCGGTGGTATTTGGAGTGTGACACCCTTATTGGAGTCTATTCAATAAGTCGTGGTCTTGGAAGAGAATGGATTTACTATTATACGTACTTTTTTTTTTTAATGGTGAAAAGCATTCAAACAATTTAATGAATGTATCCGATTTACCTCGCCAGTCACGTCTGTAGGTTAGTAGCCGTGTAGAGTTACGACACGTCTCCGATCGCATAGTGTATAGAGACTCGCACACGTACTAGCACGCTACCACCGAAACCGAAGCGGAAGGGTTAACCCATCTGTTGACGTACCACGGCACTAATGAGTAGTGTTCGTCGGGTTAATAACGACTTAGGCCTCATATTTGGGCCCATAGAGCGACTCCGACTTTACTGTCCTATGCCAGCCCATAGGACAGTGGACCTCCTGATTATAGTGGATTCCGAACCACGTGGGAACACAGTGAAGTCACACGATTAGTTCTGAGGTGACCAGGACAAGTCCTACCATTTTTCCCCACCGGAACTGTGCACACGACCAAGTTATCTGCAGCTTTGAACCTGCTCTGGTCCACAGGATTCAACTTGGTATGGCGGCCGGCTGGCACTAATGATAAGAGGTTTCTAATTTCTTGGCTTATACTCTATGTACGACTACAATACGTAGTGTATATTGCATTGTATTCGTAAATTTCTAAACCCAAACTAATGTAGGTAATTCCTTTTTATTCCTAGTATACTCCACTACAACCTTGCTTGATACCTTACACCGTTAGAAACCACACCCTATCCAGGGGTGGCTAAAATGTAACGAACCATGACGGATCCAGTTCTCAACCTATAGCCAATGTTAAGCGAACTTAAAATACCCTTACTCGGTTCCAATCTGAAAAGATATTGCCACAACCGTTATACATACGGGTCCATTATGGTAAACATCAGTAACTCTATGCTGATTCAGACGTTAGGGTAGTTTGTAGTTTGTAAACTTATATTTTCGCTCTGACTGACAAAAGAAATTAAGCTACCGGGTTCGTCTTATTAACAAAGAGTTACATATAAAACTTTAATATCTCGCTGCTTTCATAATTCCATAATCAAATTTCACAAACAAACAGCGATGCATTCGTCTTACATTTCGCGACTAATGAGAGAAAACAATATTTTTGGCCACCCCTTGCTTCTAGCGATACATGGTATCAAGCAATGCTTAGGTGGAGCAAAGTACAGTACATCACCTCTGACTGTTGTCTACCAATGAGTTATTTGGAAGTGATAGTCAGTACAGTAATTCTACTTCATCTCTTGAAAAAGGAAACCTCCTCCGAACAAACGGGCAGGTATTAGGACTGTGTGTAGAAGGTACAGGTACAGAAAGTAATTAAATGGGTGTATGATTATAGAGACAAATCTGTTATTTGCGGTTAATGACCATATCGCTGACACTGATTCAAGATTTGCCGTATGTACGATTGGTTTATATTCATTTCCTAACTTGTTCTTGGAACGGTCAATCTTTAGGTACCGTTTTGGAATAGTACGGAGACTACATTTCATGGGCAAGTATGCCAAATTGAACGGGTTTTTTTATTAGACACTTTGACTCTGAAAAGTTGGAAGCTTTGATGTTTCTTTTTCAAATCTGTTTTCTTTTTCTTTAACCACACGGTATAAATGCAACTAGGCTAGGCTCAATTATTTCTACCACCGAATAAATATTAGAGTGTGTAATCAAGGCCCATGCTATTTTTTTTTTTTTAATGCAGTGCACTATGTTAAAATGGTTTTCGGACGGGTCAGCTATTCCCATCTAGTGATAGTGAATGAAGCATTGCCTTTATGCAATAAAGTAAGTTCATAGACCTGTTCGGTTAGATAGTTGTGTAGCTTTGCTAACCTGTCTAAGAATAGGAATCTTTCTAATAAAAGCATATAAGCAGAGGATTTAGAGTAGACTACACTTGACGGGCTTTTGGTCCAACGACTAAGAGTCCTACACTTCCCACATTTTCTGGCCATGCTTCGGAGGGTATGTAAAGCAGGCGGTCCCGGGCCTTTCTAGTTGAGTGTATAGCATAGAAATACATTAACTGGAGTGGCGGGAGCCATAATATGCCTTACGAGGCACCCGATAACCATAAGCCAACTATCAGAGATAAGTACCAACGCAAAAAATATCGAAGTCTTACACATTGCAGCATAGCAGAACGGATACCTGGACCCGGTCAAAAACTCTGTACTTAGCTTGTACAGGCTACACTTATCACTGGGTTTCCCCGCCAAATTGCATACTTCTCTTGTGCAGGCTACACTAGCAGCCATATTGATAACGGTCTCCAGCCCCGGGATGGTGTATAGCCCTAACTCCGCTAGGTTGGCTTAGCAATAGAACAAAAGTCCTTATTTATAAGACAAAGCCCCGAGTAGGCGCAGGTCATGGGTTCGAATCCCGCATGGTCCAGTTTTTTATAATATAATTTTATTCCCCTATATTCTGACGTGGAAAAAGCGCCCACAGTATTAGACGGATATTGCACGAATTTGATTGAGTTTAGCCTGCGAAATATTGAAGGGGAGGGGGTACTTGCGCATGTGAATACCAAACAAGTCGGTACCTACCACTGAATGAGATGGGTTTTACTCCTAAAACAAATACTTCTTTTTATTAATTTCTAGACTAGCCCGTCTCTAAGCCAAACCGTTAAAAATGCAACTTGCATACGATACCTATCTGCAGAATCTTCATATTCCAGGTAGGTGTTAAAATAAGTACCTAGTAAACCTGAGGCCATTATTAGTTTCCCACGCGGTGCATTTCCAAGTGAATAATTAGACATAATAGTGCCCTCTGTAAAGAAGGCAAATTCTATTTCTGGGTCAAACACCGTTTTATTTACCCATCTTCTAGGTCATACAGACTAGTCTTCAAAAATATATTTGATGACCTTGTGGCATGGATACCTGGCTATTAAAAGTCCGGTTGCGGCCGGGTTGACCCATGACACTTGCATATAAGGCGTTTTATTCATTTCTTTATTTTGCAGGCTGATTATTTCAAAAGAAAGTTGCTTCCGTGAAGACTGGCGCCTATAGAGATAAAGGTCTGAACCTCATTCCAAGCTTCCGTTTTATTCATGACTTTTAATTATATTGAGGAGTTATTTTGGAACTAAGTGGATTAAGAATTAGCATACGTTAATTATCATTATGGATTCAAGACGGTTTGGGGAAGACAATTTTTGTTACTAAAAATGACAGGCATTGACACTAAAAAAAATGATTATTGAGATGGGGGGAGGGGGGGTAAAGACGCGCACTTTTCATTTCAGACACACCCACCTCAATTAAATTTTATTGATCTCTTAGCCTGACTAACCCTACCCTACCACTAGCTAAGACCTTTGCACCTTGGATCAGCACAAAAGAATGTCGAAAATAAATACTACCAGTACCAGGGATGGATCCAGCCCATTGGGGGGGGGAGGGGGTAGTTGGGTGTGGTGAAAATAGAAGGAAGTATCGATGAAGTATACGTGTAATAAATTACAGCTATCCCCCCCCCCTGTATCCGTTCATGACCAGGGCTGATTATCAAGGCCTTCACCTAAACGTCTGTAATTGCGGGTCTGTGCCCTAATCGTGCACTAGCTGTATCCCACGGTAAACCCGCCAGATTAAGCAAAACGTTATCTACCCAGCTAGGTGTCCGCACTAATTCCGCCACTGAATACACAAAAGTCAATAATTATAGCTAATTATTGACTTTTGATGCGCCTGTGCTCCCACAGACAGACACCGTCTTATAGTCATAAATAATAATAGTTTAGACTTCTAGTGAATAAATTACTTTTTTAAATTTTACGTTTTATCATTTAAAAAAATAAAACACAACCGGTTTCGGCTCACGCCATCGTCAAGTGTGGCGTGAGAAGAAACTGTTTTTTTCTTCTTATTTTTTTTTTAAAATGATATAACGTAAAACTTAACAAAGTAATTTATTCACCATGAGTGACAACAAGTTTAACAAAATTACTATGGAGACTATAATAAATAATAATAAACTTATTAGATGTCAGAGAAAACGCACATAAATAACGTTTAACATTCACGTAGGTATGCACGAAGCCCGTAGCCTGATTTCTAAATAGGCCTGCAGCACTCATCATTATTAGGAAGCGTACAATAATTGGACTTGCAACCCCCAACTGGACGCGGGTATCAAAAATTTGAAGCTCCGCAAGAGGATTTGATGACCATTCTATGGATTTATAAATCGTATAGCGGATAGCCAATGAATGGGGTCAAAAGGTTCCTCCTCCCCCCCCCCCCCCAATTTTGACGACTTCATATTGAACGATTCGTTTTATTTTATTTTATTTTATTTCATTATAAACATAAACATTTAGCTTACAACATATAAGTATTTAGTTTATAGTATAATTAAAATAGTATTTGAATACCTATATATAGATAGGTATCCAAAGTTAAGCCGTACACGGGCTAGTGCCCTGCGGTACATAAATTGTCTCAAACTGTAATTGTCTTATTGTTGGAATTAAAGAATAAAATAACAGTAAAACTAGTCAATATCAGCCGAGACAGCTTAGGTACATAGGTGCTTTTATGCTGCCTGCAGCTTACATTGAAAGCCAATAAGCTGACAGCTCCACTCACACAGCCCTCGCATTACCTTTACCACACAGAAGGCATTAACTGGTCTGTATACATTCGTTATTTCCTATATAGGTGCATGTAGTATATGTAGCCTATGCAGCATTGTTTCATTTTAAATAAAAAAATAACGGTAAGCAGGTTTGCAGTATATAATTTCTCAATGTATTGTTTTCGTTCTATTATACAATATAATATACACACACTACACTATGGGGTAGTTGTAAGAGTGGGCCGAAAGGCCCAAAATTCGCCCATTTGGAAAATGAAGACAATTTTCATTCTTTCTTCTTTACGTAGGTAACCTGTAGGTTATATAGTATATACTTTACTACAATATTTGTTTTCTAGCAGCCTGTTCCTCAATAATTTTATACCTTTAAGCATACCTGTGATACCAAGACCTCAGAATTATAGGAGCAACTGCAGCGGAAGAGCAGAATCACAAGGAATAATAATAATAATTTAATAATAATAATGATGCGTGTATTTAACCAAAAAAACATTTCAAATTTCGCTAATAACCGGTGCCACAAAGCCAAGAAAGGCGCGTTGGGATCACCGCACAATTTACTTTATTATATTAGAATGGAAGAGAACCTGTCGTATCGCTGACTCCACCTTGGGACAAAAGCTTGGAAAAGTAGCATACATGTAATACATACTGTAAGCTTCCTTCCAAAACCCAAAATTTATTTTGTGATCGAGTTTCTTGTCAGAAGATTGATCAGACTCACCCACTCTATATTTTCCTCAAATATCACTGATATGGAAACATAACATATGGCGACAGGAAATTCAATTTCAAATTCCTTTTGAAAAGAACTTCACATAATAATTATGAGCTCTCTTGCGGACTCTTGTGCGAACAGCCGAACAATGAGTCTTCAGGAATTGTGAGCGTTTTTTCGAACTCTGAAATTGTGAACAATTTAAATTCTAAAACCTTTTCCATTTTCAGGATTGAAAATTATAGGTGTCGATGAAAGTATAATGGTATTAGAGGCAAGTACGTGCACGGGCTACCTAACAGAAAGAAAGGTGGCGCCACGGGGGACAGGTCAAATCTTTAGAGAACGGACGGGGTCATTCTCCAGCTGGGGTCGTCCTCCAGGGGTCAAGTGCGCTACAAAGCCTGCCACGCCATTTGGAAAGTCCACTCTGCACCAAGTAAAAGGTGAAATTTACACCATTTTTATCAGCATGGAAAATTTGCGGGTAGTCCAGCCCACACGTTGTCTCCACATTTCACGGAGTGATCTCTAAAACAGAACATAGTCAGGACATGAATAGGTAGAGTCAGGACATGTAGAGTAGTGATACGGACTCTGACTTTCACCCGAAAGGTTGTTGGCTCGAGTCCCACACTGTATACATTTTCTGGCTGTGCGTTGGAGGGCATGTAAAGCAGGCGGTCCCGGGTCTTCCTAGTTGAGCGTAACAAAGGGCTCTATAGCCCTAACTCCGCTAGGTTGGCATAGTACAAAAAATCCTTATTTATTTATTTATTTATTTATTTAAATCAGTGACACTTTGTGGCAAATTAATTTAGTGCCAATGTATTTAAACGTACGATTTAAGTGCATTATGGACTTTGGCTACTTTGTACATTTCAGCGTAAAATCTAATTACCATTATTAGTGGCAGTACGAAAATGTCACTAAGCAATACCCTAAGGGAGTTGAAAAGCAGTGAATTTTCAATTTTTTCACTCTAAAACCAATTTCTGTGGTATTCTATAGCTTGGGGGCCGGAGAAACCATTGCCTCCCTGACAATTTTTGAAACCCTATTTTAATGCATTTGTAGAGTTTAGGAATGATGGCGGGGCAAAACTAATGACGTCATCAGGCAGGATAAGGAAAAATTGATTTGAGCAGTAGTAAAGTATAGCTGCAGATTTTACAAAGCTTTCAAAAGAATGCTTGTATTCATATTGCTGCAAAGGGGCCCGGGGGTCTCCATGAACCACGTCTTACAATGCTCGATGCTGGGGGGGGGGGTGCCGTGCCCCCGCCAACGTTACGCCCCTGCAGTGGGCTAAACTGATAATTATTTTCCAACGATGGCTGTATATCGACCATACTAAACTTGTAATGAGCAAAAAATAATTATCCCATTAAACCACTATAGTAGGCTAGCTATAAAGGTGTACAGTAGCTAACTGAGCTCTATGAACATTGAACAAGTTCATTGATTACTAAAAAGTGCGCTATTCTACGTTACATTGTAGCACAATTGGCCACTTCCAGCCATTCACTGACAGCCCAAGTACAGTACTAGTACCAGTTCTTTCCCACAATCAAACCCAGATCTAAGTGCATCCGTTCTTAATGCAAAACCTCCACTCTCATTTATATGCATTTTAATGACGAAAAATATAAAAAATCAGTGAAAGGATATAAATACGAGCGCTTTCGCCCAAAGACCTTTATGCAATTACAGGCTAACTGACCGAGGCAGGTATGTACCTAATGATGCGACCATGTGCGTCGCTAAGAGCGTTAGAAAGGGCGGTGAGCGACCCCAATATCAGGGCAACTCCGGGGGTCATTTATTATCAAAACAAGATGGAGAAAGTGACTGTTATAGGACCAGTGTGTACATTCTGCGAGGAGGTGCACAACACTGGCTTACACATTAAAAACAACACATCCTTGATCGGGAGTATTTCTAATACGCAAGGCGAAATGTTGGGCGTAGTTTCCTTTCGAGTCATCTTGTAGCTGGATCCGTTCGCGGGTTAAAGATCATGACCTGAGCCGCAAACAGAATCATTGGGACCCGGGCCGACGCGAAATTGGGGCCCCTGCCCGGAACGGGATGATTTATAATTATAAATTTAGGAATCCTATACACTGAGGGGGGGGGGTGGTATTTGCGGGGGCGACAATGAGGAAATAAATCTTAAGAAGGAATAAAAATCAATTAACGGTAGATAAGCTGTTGAAATGTTAGAAAAAAATATCGTCCATACTGACCAGTGGGAGACCTCTAGGCCTACCAATGGAAAATGTTTAGAATATTGGGATTTAGCTCCCAAACTAGTGGTTGTGACTTTAGAGCTCCTGCCCCTCATGTAGGTTAAGAGAGATAATTTTGATTCTGATGCATTTTTTAATGGGTAGGTACTGACGTCAATGATTTTAGATTCCTAATTTTGCATGCGTTCTTTCCAAACTGTTCCATAAAGCTACAGCTTGCACGTGTCACCTTTATTATCTTGAATGAAGCAGTACAAGCGAATTAACCCGTGCTTGCCTTACTATTTATCAATTAGTATACAGGTACTCAGACAGATAGAAAATATGAGTAGTTTCATGATAAATAATTGTCCTAAGGTTAAATTTTATTTGCCCTGACTTTACCTATCCCATAGCACTGAATTGATTGAGTATTTCCTAAATTCCGTCCTGTGAAGAGATACACAGCAAAATTTCCATCCTAATAGGTGTAAACGTGGAAAAATTGAGTTAAAATTTCCAACATCTCTCAAGATTTCAAAGATGTAAACTTAATAAATTATCTCATCAACCATGACCCTGCATAAGACAAAAAGTACAATTCGTTATGTAAATTTACCCCATAATTGACAGGAGTCCCCCTCCCCTGGCTGATTTATGCTAATACTGTATGTATATAGAGCAGCAATTGGTCTGTAACCTAAGTCTGTAATGGACGTTAAACCACATCCATTCTGAGGATCAATCATTAACAATCCATTACAGGCTGCTCTGTATGTAATGGCCCCTCATTTCAGACATCATTGGCCGGTTGATTATGTCTAGCTGGGTATTACATACTATGACCCGCACTAAGGTGGTGATATTCAAATGGAATTTGAGTTGGAAACTGACCTTCACGAGTTGTGAGTCCGTAGGCGGTGGGTGAGTTGGAAACTGATCATAGCGAGTTGGGAGTCCGTACGTGGTGGACGAGTTGGAAACTGATCTTTGCGAGTTTGGAGTCTGTAGGTTGTGATTGAGTTGGAAACTGATCATCACGAGTTGGGAGTCCGTCCGTGGTGGACGAGTTGGAAACTGATCTTTGTGAGTTTGGAGTCTGTAGGTTGTGAATGAGTTGGAAACTGATCTTTGCTAGTTGGGGGTCCGTATGTGGTGGATGAGCTGGATCCTGACCTTTGCGAGTTTGGAGTCTGTAGGTGGTGAATGAGTTGGAAAGTAATCTTTGGGAGTTGGGAGTCCGTAGGTGGTGGAGGAGTTGGAAACTGATCATCAGCACGAGTTGGGAGTCCGTACGGGATGACGAGTTGGAAACTGATCTTTGCGAGTTTGGAGTCTGTAGGTTGTGAATGAGTTGGATACTAAAATGTGTTAGTTGGGAGACCGTAGGTGGTGGAGGGCTGTTCAAAACGGAGATGATTGGAGGAGCGTTGTTGAACAGGGCAAAGCCCTTCAAGGCCTGTAGGTAGAGCCAGAAGAAGAAGATATTCCTATGAAATTCGGAAGATGCTGGGAGTATTCGGATATTTTGGATTGTCCTAACTCAAAGGTCTGCAACGTGAAGCTCGCGAGCAAGAAATGTAAAATAAAATCTAATGTGATTTCTAATACGATATATTATCAAAAATATTGCATCCCATAATCTACAGGTAGATTTAGATTTTAAAGTTTCTTATTTCTCCTGCATTTACAGTTTCAAGTGACAAATTGGCTTTTGCATACATGGTCCTCAAATTTGTCCAGGTATTGAATAGTCCATAACTAATTCGTAAACTGCGATAGGCCATGCAATGATGGCAACATAAATTAATGTATCGTAGTGAACTTTTAGTTGCAAGATAATGCAGCTAATGCACGAGTATGAAATTTATAAATGAAGATAACACATACAGGGTTCAAATTCCGAAAGGTATGTCAAGACTACAGAAGAACTCCTGTTTTTGTTTAATAAAATTTGTCTACAATTTTATCAAAACTTTTGTTTTGCTGCTTGGCAATAGGAACATTTTCTGAATGAAATAAAATACAAAATAAAAACACTGAATTAAAACTAAATAATATCCATTTTTTCAAAATTATTGCTTTCTTGTCGGTAAGCTCATACCAATTAATAGTTTGATAACTTTTATCCTGTGAATGGCCTACACACTGTATAGGTGCCCATTCCATTGACCGGCTAGGGCTATTTCCAACAACGGTGACGTGGTAGCAGACATTCAAGACTTAGGTGGCGTTTCCACCGACCTCGCATTGCAGAATTGACGGAAATGTTTATTTTCCTTTATGCCATAGTTAAAATTGATCAATGATCATACAGTAAAATTACAAACAAACAAACTAAAATTAAAAAATGGCGTCATGGGATATGTTAAGTACAAACATTTTAATAGATTTCTATAAAAAGAAAAATTCTAATTTCCGTCAATGTCATTTGCATTCTGCAATGCGAGATCGGTGGAAACGCAACCTAAGTCTTGAATGTCTGCTACCACGTCACTGTTTTTGGAAATAGCCCTAGCCGGTCAATGGAATGGGCGCCATAGGTAGTCCTATACTTAAAGGCAAACAAACAAACACAGTTTTAAACATAAATATTAACATTATAATTAACCTAAGCCTACAATACTTAATGGCAATGTATAAAGCTGAGTATCAGTCAGTAGATCTACGCATGGTAGCCATAGGCAAGTTCACTTGCATCAGTCTTTTGGTCATCCCTGAACGCAACGCCCCCAGATTTCGCAGGCTTCAGGCTCTTTCCAGCCTCAGCGTTACTGTTGTATCCGGTATAATCACCGTAGTCTTCCCGGAAGTTGCCGTGGTTGTGGTTGTAGTACGCCGGGTGAGCGACACCAGACTGGGTATACTGCGGCTGGTAGTAGTTGGAGTGGCCCCCGCCAAAGGCAGTGTCGTTGGGTTTGCAGAGCTTGAAGAAACCGATCAATCCTGGCACGACGATAGCGAGGAACCCGAGGAGTTTCTTGAAGGAGGCCAGTCCGAGGATCATGGGCAAGAAGAGTAGCAGCTTGATCTTGAAGAGCTTGAGAACGATCAGGAGGGGAATGAAAAGTTTCTTCAACTTGTAGCGAGCTGTGGGGAAGGAAAAGTTAATTAGTGTATGAGACACAAAATTAAATGTGTCTGTAGCCTTATTTTCTCGTATGGACATTCCCCAAACTTCACACACACATTCTCCTTCAAGACAAATTCAAGTAATTTGTCTCTCATGGGGGATAAGCTAAGTGGTTTAAAAGAAATGTTTTTAGATCTATACATATTTCAATTAATTATAATAATTTATACCTAGAAGTGAGATAAAAAAGAAATGAAATAATGGGTGGAAACAGGATTCAAACCCGAGTCTACACCTTTCCAAAATATGGTATAATTCACAAGACACAAATTTTGTATTTTAACTGCACACATTCATTGTATTATACTAGTATTTTAGAATATTGTAAAATTTCCACCCTAAAACGGGCCTAGCCCATAGGGAAGTGACAAAAAACTGTAAATTTTTTATTTTGGAAATAAATTTTGATTGATTGATTGATTGAATTGGTGACCACTACCCCAAATTCACGTCTTTATTCATTTATCTAACTCCCATGCATGTAGAGGCTTTCTGCAAAAGTTAAATAGTACCCTGCACTTCAAAAAAAATTTATGTGGACACATTTAATATTAAACTACCTGCATGCCATTGTAAAATTTTATAGTACATTGCAGTTATAAACATCTTCATATTAAAGCTTAAAATTGGACTAAAACCTGCAAAATGTACCATACGGTAGCTATTGTACCTACCAAAGTCTACTATATTTTCGCACTATATTTCCTAAATTATTCCCTGGAGGACACCTTGTGACACCACTGGCGAGTCACGAAAATCGTGGATCTGCGCCTGTCTTTATTTAATAATTATGGGTGTAGTTTCCAATGTGATAACACCTATTCATCTTTCTAATTAAGCTATTAATTTTCAGGCCAAATTACCTACTTGTTTATACTGTATGGTTAACCCCTCCCCCTATGGAAAGTCCTATACCCGCCCCTGGTACTAATACTAGTATTTACTTGCAACGGGTTGTGTGACGCCAATACCACCCTATTGCCTATACCAAATAGTGCAGTTACAAGCCGCTTGTACTAAAATAGGTACATACATAAAAGTATGCAGTACCAACAACAGTGCATGGAGGCCACTCGGGGGCAGGCGTTTGTCGAGGAAAGGCTTTATTAGCTAAATTTAAACAGAAGGGTGTGAGGATTAATGTGATATTGGAGCTTAATCCTAGAAATTCCTAAGGAGATTGGAGGTAATCTCATAACTCTGTAGCCCATTTTCAGTGTATATTTTATGTAGTAGGTCTAGCATTGTATAGTAGTTGTCGTATACATTTTGAATTTTGACACACTCATTCCTCCTTTACTATTCCTCTTCAGAAAAACTGCCTATTTACCCCCATCTAGATATAGGACATAGGTGTAATGTGCATATTATAATTGACTGATTGATGGATTGATTGATTGAATGATATCCAGTTGTACCTATAGAACATATAGAAAATAGGAAATTTTTCTAAACTCTCTTTTTCCCTTTTAGTTTACAGCCTATACATTGTTATACGATGCTTCGTAGAGCATATAAAGTATGTAGTATTAGTCGAGTGTAAGTGACCGCTTTACAGCCCTAACTCCGTCAGGCGTAGTAATAGAACAAAAGTCATTTATTTATGACCTCTCTGACCCACCCTGACCCCCCCCCCCTCCCTGGAACCGCACTTGGTTTGCAGGTAGACCTTCTGTGTATTGTATGTCTATAATAACTTTGTAGGGCGCCACACTGGGAGAATTTCCATTTTACTGGGGAGTATGATAATGGAATGAAAGTCTAATAATGGCGGTCGTCAATATCATATTCAATTCCGTAAAGTAATATTTTATCGGGGTAATGATCGGGAACTGATATAATAAAGCTCATTATCCACGGGCTGCAAAATCTAGGTGGACAACAAAAGAGATTGGATACGGGCAGTTGCTCAATTGAATAATAGTCCTAATGTTTTTTGATACCATCAGTGTTAATTTATTTGTATTGTACCAATATAGATGAGAACGTGATTTATTTCTGTGTAATTTCCAAGGGAAATGTAATTAATAGTGTATTAATAAATAATAAATAAATATTGACTTATTGTTCTATTACTAAGCCGTTCTAGCGGAGTTAGGGCTATAAACCCTCTCTTACACTCAACTAGGAAGACCCAGGACCACCTGCTTTACTTGCCCTCCGAAGCATGGCCAGAAAATGTAGTGAGTATGGAACTCGAACCAACAACCTTTCGGGTGAGAGTTGGAGTCTGTACCACTACTCTACCTGTCCTGACTGCATTCATTTACACTTGTGAAAGGTCATTCAACCATTTATTGTACTAAAAAGTGTGTAGGCCTACTCAAGAATAACATGGGTTTTCTGAATTAAATTACAGGCGAAAGCTTTCATATCTAATATCATACACTCCACTAACCAATCACTTTAGCGGAGAAAATGAAATAATTCGGAGAATTACGTAAAACTGTGTAGGGAATGTGCCGGCTGCATTTTAATATTATGGGGACATTAATATTAGTAAGGGATCCGAAGACATCCGCCAAGCCTTCGGGTCGAGCTTCCTGGTTGATATACCCCAGTGGGTTGCTTGGAGGCTCCCTAGGTAGCCCAGTCAATATGGACACTTCAAGTAACAACAATTGCGACAGAGCCAAATTTTGGCACATACCTTGGTTTTACCATTACAAACACAAGTCCCCAAAGATCCCATGTGTGCAATAAAAGTTATTAGGGGTCAAAGGTCTCAATTTCATGTTTTTTGTTGTTGTTTTTTTATCGAAAATGGTGTAAGTTCTATCAAAAAAAAAATTTTACCAAATTTGTGGATCGTTAAATTCTCAATAAAAAAATTTTGTATCATTTTTTTTCCAATGGCCACCATTCCTGAGATATCGCGCTTGTAAGAATCACGCCCCACATAATATCTATAGGTATGCACAGGTATGACTTTTGACATTTTGTTTGTAATGGTAAAATAAAGGTACAGGATGTGCTAAAATTTGGCTCTGTCGGAATTTGTTTTATTAATTTTTCATGTCTAAATTGACCGGGTTCACAGTGAGAATTGCCACGTTCTGCCTTGCCTTGCCTTAGAGAAATGTGCATGCCGTTCTTGGCCTATATAATCTTTAGTACTCGCGGAATCGTCATTAAAAACATACAAACAAAGTAAAAAATTACGGTACTTACTGAATATGCTCGCTTTCTTGTCCTCAATCACGTCCAATTCGTCAGCGATCTCATCAACAAAGCGAGGCGAGTACCTGCCCTCCTCTGTGATTTCTTCCGGCACTTTGACTTCAATAGCCGTGGACTTGACAAACCGCTCAACCTTTCTCAGCAGAAACTTCACGAAGTGGTCCCATTCAGGCTCATCAGCGCGGGGGCTCGACGAAAACTCGTAGGGTTCCTCTGTGAGCCGTCGAAGTTGAACGCTGGGCATCCTTACGACTCGCACGTTTTCTGAGACATAGTAGCCTGAAAGTCAAGTAAATACATGTTACGAAATTTATTGATATTCTTTTAATTTTCACCCATTCTCAGAAGAATAGATCCAGTAGATCCGGATTAAAACAAAACTCGAAACTTTATAGGACGTAAATACACTAAGCGATGAGTCTCGAACGATGACGAAGCCCGGTTACTACGAATAGGGTTACTTCGAATACTTTTAGCTTGGCCTAAAACCTCAATGGATGTTGTCCTTTGCCACGCAGTATTTGCCTTCTACTGTAATTTCATTGTAACCATGGAACAGGCCCGTACCCATGAAAACCTTTGAAAATGAAAATTATTTTGAACTTTCCCTAAATAACGCTCAGAGGAACAGCCCCAGGAATATTTTCATCAATAATATTGTTCACTTGTTGGGACCTATTGCCCATGTACCCACATTTTGAATTACTGTGCAATTTTATAAAATTTACGGTTAATTCATTATTTTTTTCAAAAAATTGGTTTACATCTATTCTAATATATTATACTATAAATTATATTATGTAGCCCTAAACATTGATGTTTGTTAACCCAACACGTGCAGTAAAATTTGATATAATGAGTTATATATATACAGTAATTAGGTACACTTGGGGACTTACAACCTACAGTAGGAGATGCACAATAATATAGTGATTGATCTGTTTTTTTATTTTCGACAAATTCACATGAATTATCCAGATGCTTATAATGGTGATTAATTGGGGTTTATTTTTTAATACCGCATCAGTGACGATGTTAAAATATGTGCGAGAAATTCGAATTAATAAATTATTGGAATACAAGAGAATGGCTTCTTTGTTTAATAATTGAAGAAAATACTAATAAACATTAAAATGTGCCGGTAGAATTTTGAAATATAACTTAATAAGAATTTTTATTAATCTAAGGGAGAAAAATTGAAAACTCACCAAAAATATAGCGGAGGATTAATTTATCAATTTGAATTTCCCGCGTATATTGCACTCATTTGTTAAAAACAATTGACTAAACCCCGATATTATGTTAATCCCAAATCGCGTTAATAGGGCTGCTGCGGTCCCATTGTACTATGGCGATTATTTTTATCTTGTTGTTAAAAATGTAAACAAAAATCATTTTACAATGCAAAGTGCTATTAAAACTTGTTTTGTTTCCATTTGTCAACCCAGGAAGAAGCTAATACTAAACGGCATGGCTGCTATAAATCCATGTCTCAAAAGTATAGCAGATTATAAGGATTGAGTACGATACAAGGGTAGTGGCTATGATAAACCAATTGAATGAGATATCGAAGCGAATGCAATCTGGCCGGATGGGTTATTGCTATTGAGAGAGAGAAAATTAATCGAATTTCCCGGTTTGGCGGGCATTTCACCCGCATGAACATGTATTGAATTAGTCTTGACGCCGTTATTATAACTGAAACTTGCTGTCATTACCACGCTGCACTTCCAGCCGAATTTCACCAGGTACGTATTGTAATTACAATCAATATTGACTTTATTTAATTAAAATGTCAAATACGTAATGTCGCATCAGTTGATGCTTTTGTATAACATTAATTAATTTAGTGAATCTCACAGAAATCCTGAAGAGTCTCATGTGCAAATACCACCCGACCACGGACCACGATAGGATGGCACTTGGAACCCTTTGTTTAATCGAAAACTCGCTTAAGCGGAACACCGAGTTTATTCGATTTTTATACGTGTTCCAAGTGTCATCCTATCGTGGTCAGGTGGTAATTTGCTCAACTTTTACTGGCTTAACGTGATAGCTAGAAGTGCCAAGGTTCATGTTGTTCACATATTCTACGTGGTGTTAACTCTGCATCCTCCAGAATAGCCTACAGAAACAGAAGTATCTGACCCGTCTCAATGAGCAGACCAACAACCTGCCCAAACCATCATTGGCAATGGCGGCGAAAGGGCCGGCACGTCCTAATGAAAAGTTTTTGTTGGAAATTGTCAATTTTTAGTTACATGATGAGTTCTAATCGCTGGGAGATAGTCAGAGAGACTGCACCAAGCCTGCACCGCCTATGATCATTATTGGTAGAGACATGTCACGTCCCAGCCCATAAGCTTATTATTGACTAAAATGGACAAACGTAGAGAGAACTAGAGAACTGACAAAGGAATTGTCAAAGGAAATGTCATGAAGCAGTGGGGAAAGTATCGGAAAATCAAAAACAAATGAACAATTCGTCAGGCAGTCGCACATGAAACTGGATCAAAATTACGAAATTGGATGACAGATGCCTGAGTTGTGTGGCACTCTAAATTGCTTGATTTTGGCTGTTTCCGCTTATGGTGAGAACTACCCGCTCACGCTCGGTCACAAGGTGGAATCCTTTATTGACTATTCCGCGGATGGCCACTTTGCTAGCCTGATTCCTCCTTAGCCTCACAATCAATCTCCATCGTCCCATCGGAACGAAAATGAAATATGCGAACCGCCCAAGGCAGTAAAATGTTGCATTGGGCACAGGAGGGGGACAGTAGCCCAATGGCCGGTACCGGTGCTGTGGAAACCGGGTCACCCCATCCGCGTCCACGCACACCCATATACGCCGTACGTGCCGGACACTCACTCTCTCCAGCATCCATATGCCAAACAACGTACTTTTCCTATCGGGCTGCATTTCTATCTCAAAGTAATGGACCCGTCCCGCTGTAATCACTTGGTATTATCTTGCTCCAGTACGGCATTGTTCATAGTGATCTGGTTAGTAAATTGGTTGAGCTGTTTGACTAGTATTCTTCTACTTCTACCGCGACGCTACAACTCGGGGTGAGCTTTAGCCTCCACATCACCTCTATCCAGGTATCCACCCAATAACAATAATAACATCCTTCCTGTAGTACAATGTAAACAATACCAGTAACTCAGATGTATTGTATACAGCTAGTGAGTGGGAGGTATGCCAGGAAATTCGCCGCCGCATTGAACAAGCTCGAATTTTCCACCATCTACATCAAAGTGAAGAAAGTACTTTGGCATCGGAATCTGCGGTTGGACTTCTGATTGAGAATAATGAAATGTTATGTGTTTTCAATCGTTCTGCATGGTACGAAGAGGTGGACGTTGACACAAGCTATATGCAGAACAGAATCAGTGCATTCTAAATGTGGATATACAGACGAATGCTGCGCATATCCTGTAGAGATCTTGTCCCTTACACTGACGTCCTGAGGCTAATGGTTGCTGAAGCTGACTTTCTTAAGAAACGGAACCTAACATACTTTGGCCATGTGATGAGGAACTAAAAGCATTGAATTCTGCATGTATTAGTCCATGGGAAGATACGATAGATGGACTGAGGGCTCCTAGCAGAAGACAAACATCCCGGTTGGAAAACCTGAGGCAGTGGTTTAACTTTTCAGAGCAGTAGTCTCTAAGGTTGAAATTGCCATCTTCCATAAATGAAGCATTAAAAGAAGGAGAAGAACATCATTCCCTCACATGGCACTTCCCACTTCGTCTCTCTATCAGTTCCATGGTCTGCCTTGCCACCTTCCACCCTCATTTCTGGTTCTGTCTTCTTCTTCAAGTTACAGCCGGATGGCTGGTTGGCAGCAACATTTGACTTCGATGCCTCCACTCCCTTCGAGCCTGGCACGCCCTCTTCAGCTCCACGTATGTCTTGGGCCCTACATCCTCCATAACTTGCTGCAGACACTCGTTTCTAGGGTGCCCAGGTCGGTTGACGCCTTTTATTGTTTTATCTATGATGCAGCTTACGAAGTTTTCGTGTCATAGCAAATATCCATCTCGCTTTGTATACGAAGTGTTTTACACTAGACATCGCGTTCATCTGCTTTTCTTCACCGATGGGCTTTTGCGCAGAACATCGTCTATTTCTTTCTGCAGACACTCCTCCGTACATGCACCACACGCTGGATTTACGGCGCCGATAAGTATGTTCCTCCAAATCATTTTAGAAAGCACGAAGGTTGACTACAGAGTCTTAAAATATTATAAAAGAACCCTAAGTCAATGATTTGTTTACACTATGGCACAATTATAAGTAAAAATACTTTCTTGGTCGTAGTTACATATGATGAAGCAGTGATGATAGGCCGTGGTCGATCTGAAAGCGTACTTCCAAGCATTTCGTTGACATCTTCAGTGAGACTGCGTAAACTTTTATGATCTCAGAGGTTCAGATCGATCTCAGTCTATCATCCCGGATTCTACTGCTTCATCATATGGGACCATTGCAGAAATATTCCTAATAAAACGTACCTTCTTTCGTAAAGAAATCGTCCAACGATGACAATGCTCTCGATTTGAAGCATTCCGCAAAGTCGCCATTCAAGCATAAACTGTTACTTTTAGCCAGATACGGATCCGTTTCCGGTCCAGTTCCGAGCCCGAGGAAGTCGAGAAAGTCTTTCCCTTGCCGGCTACGGCCTTCAGCAGTCACCGTCGCGCCATCTGTGTTGTTGCCGAAGAAATTGCTCGGCGCATGGTTGCTGGTAGTTCCAGGACTGTCCGCCAGGACTAGACCTAGTACTAAGCAATAAACCAATGTCCTCTTCATTTCACTATTCTTTCACTTCCTTCACTTGCCCAGTGTGTAGGCTACGAACGGTTCTTGGATACTTTGACGGTTTTTTGGAGCGTTTCTGAAATAAAGGAAGTACTTACGGTAAATACGATATTTCGGTGGTTTTTTGTCTCTAAAATGTAATATGTTTGTAGAACGCGTGAAAGCGGCTAGAAATAACTCGACGAACTGATGTGTGGTTTGGTACCCTCATTTACTACTCATGTCACACGTATAGCCCATTATGGCGCTACGTGACGTCATGTGCGAGACTATTGAGAAATTGTCCAATAGTATATTTGCCACTTCAAGCTGTGTATTATACTATTGTCCTATTTTGTATTTAATAGGTACTGAAATCTTCAGCAAAATAGTCTAAAATGACTGTGCTGTGGGCTGAAATCAGGCGCGGATCTACAATGAGACCAAGGAGGGGGCTAAGATTAAATATCGATTTTTTTTTTTTAAATAGGGCAGAAATATTGGGGTTTTACGCATTTTCAGAGCAATAAGGGTGCCATACTATAGGTAATTAATGCAATCGAGCACAAGGGGGGCCTGGGGGTCTCCCCCGGTAGAAAATTTGTGAAAAATAGGACTGAAATAGTGGGGTTTTACGCATTTTGTGGACCCTAATGGGGGGGGGGCTATAGCCCCCATAGCCCCCATAGCCCCCCCCCCCTCCTGCCTGAAATACAGTATATTTGGTGGCTGAAACCATGGCTATACATTAATGCATCGTAGGCCTATATTAGCAATTCAAACTTCCCACAATAAACTCATCTATGCTCCCCCCCCCCCCATTACGATTGTTCCATTCGGTTCCCCAGCTACCCAAAGAATTAGCTACATTTTCTAGTCATGGCCTCTTTTCTAGTTTAATGTACTTAAGAAGGGGGTTTATACCTATAGTTGTAGTTCAGTAATACTATTTAACAAAGGGTTAGTTGGACTTACATTGCCTATTGTGTTAATAGTCACTAGAGGCATGTGACTCATGGTCATCGAACAATTAGCCCATTGTCAGGGGAAGGGGACGACGTTTCGGGAGTGGGGGCTACTCCAATCATCAGGCTTAGCCCTGATAAGAACTGATGGTTTTTGGTCGATTGACTCATCACTCTTATATTTTACTCTGAATTATAAGTAAATCCGATCCCCTTGAGGATTCGAACTACCGTTCTCTCGATTGAGATGCAAGCTCTCTAACCACTCGACCACGGTCCTCGCAATGTTAGCCCAACTAACCCTTTGTTAAATAGTATTACACCATTGCCATTAACCTTAACAAATAGTTTGTGGTACTTCAATGATTTACAGTAGGCAAAGAATGAAAATGGTATTTACATATTGCATATTAATGTACGTATTAAAGTGTATTCAGATCATGTTATGTATCCTGGTAATATAATAAGAATTGAATAAGTTCATTTGGTTGTTAATACTCTTGATTAATACTAGTACCATACCAAACACGTAGACAATTTTGTGACGGGGAATATTACCAATACTCAAGTCGCATCATTATCGTTTTGTCGTTATCAGAAATGTAGCCATTTATTGACAGTCTCGAGAAAAACTTCGGTAGGAGTGTGCTCAACAATTTTTTCCGCCAACTTTCAGGAAAAAGCCTTCTCACATATTCAATTTTTGTAACATGGGTAATTGGCCCTTAGTATACTCTCGAAGCTATAATGTGAGTATTTATACTAAGGTAAGCTAAACAGCTATTTTTCTGAGCACAATGTCAATAAAAAGTCGCTGAAGCCGTTATTGAGAAAACAACTTTCTAGCAGTTTTTTGAGAGTTATGGGAGGGTAAAACCCCTCAAAATGAGATAGACCAAATTAAGATGGTCCCGAGATTTTTGTAAACTGAAGTGCCAAATTTCATTAAAATTTACCGCGTTTGCCCAAAAATCAACGAACAGACATATAAGACATACAGACATTTCGTAAAAAAAATACACCTTTTGGGATTTCTGGGACCTCAAAATTTGTAACTCCACTAAAATCTCGAAATTGAAAACATCGACCATCACAAAACTTTCCTTATAGGCAGCCGCGGACCTAGAATGAGAGCAAGGAGGGGGCTAAGATTAAATATGAATTTTTTTGTTGAAAAATAGGGCTGAAATATTGGGGTTTTGCGTATTTTCAGAGCAATAAGGGTTCTATATTATATAGGTAATTAATACAGTCGTGCGCAAGGGGGCCCCGGGGTCTCCCCCGGGAGAAAATTAGTGAAAAATAGGACTGAAATAGTAGGGTTTTACGCATTTTGAGGAACCTAATGTGGGGGCTATAGCCCCCCCCCCCCCCCGTAGATCCGTGCCTGCTTATAGGCTACTAACGTATATATGAAATGCCATAAAATGATAAGCGCAAATTCACCTTGCCATGCCATTCATGCTAAACATAAAAATTAAAATTAATAATCAGCATTCAGTTAATGCCATTCATGCGTGGGCAGGTTCTTCTGTGTTAATGCTTATATAGAGAACTACGTGGATGTGTCGCGGCTCAATAATACAATACAGGGCTAACAAGCATTAATTTAGAGATTTCAAAATACTTTGTTAGCAAATGACAAGCAAGTATAATTCCTCTTTCTGCAACCTCAAATACAGCAATATAAATTAAACAAGGCAGATAAAAATTCGTAAAAAATTCAAGCTGTCCCAAAACGCAGGCTATTCACTAGACTGAATTACTATTAGCCTATTGTATAAAACCCGTATATAAAGTGCTTTATCGTTCATTCTTTTCGAGCCTAGTATTATTGCTTTCCAATTAATACGTAGTATAAGGAAAGCTTTGTGATGGTCGAAATTTTCGATTCCGAGATTTCAACGAATTTACACGTTTTCAGGTCCCAGGAACCCAAAAAAGTGGTTTTTACGAAATGTTTGTCTGTCTGTATGTGCATTGATTTCCGGGCAAACTACTCGGTCGATTTTGATGAAATTCGGCATGTAGGTTCACAAAAATCATACCTCGAGACCATTTTTTTTATTTTTTTCAATTTGGGGGGGGGGGGGGGGGTTTCATTCTCACAAAACTCCAAAAAAACGTTTTTTTTTTTTTTTTTTTTTAAATGATAGAAACTTCACGCTGAAATGCATTGCCGGCCCTGCCATTATTACTGTGTTGTAATGTGTTTTAAATATATTGAGGTTACCTCACCTCCAGTGTGACGTCAGGTGGACCCCCCCCCCCCCCGAGATATCCGAAATTTAACCGTAGGAAAATTATTTACCATGAAATTATTCATTTTCTCTCCCTACTAATTGATAAATTGGAAAGCATGTTCGAGTAAACTCGGACCGGTTCTTATAATTCTGCGGGCCTATTTACTATTATTTTTAATCTTAACCTGGGATGAAAAATGTAAACAAGAAAATGTTAGAATGGAAAGTTCTGTTCAAAACTGTCTTGTTTACATATTTTTTAATCCCACAATAAGATAAAAAATATTCACCATAGTAGGCCCGCTAATGAGAAAATATAAAAGTTCCTGCTAAAGCTTGTATTTTTTTTAAGAATTTTTTTCTCACCATTTTTATACCATTGACGCAAAGCATTTTGCAATCTCTGTCATAAAATTGATAGGTACTAAAAATTGCAAAAACTAAATGCAACGATAATACTAGCAGAGTCTTGACCTGTTTTCCAAACACCTGCTTGACAGCAGGAGAAACCTCTAGTTATACCTCGGTTATGATTTAGCCGAGAAATTTAAAGATAAAAAAAGATAAAAAGTAAACTTACTAGTTGCGGGCCTTCTTCAGTATATCGCTCCTAACACACCGGCTCTGTTGGTTTCACTTTCTATCTCAGTATAAATACAGTTTTAACAGATCCTTTACCATTTTTTTCGCGGAAACATCGACCAGCCAGGTCGGATTACACTGTCTTCATTGGTACTAAGTCATGTAATTGAATTGAAACCTTGATACAGTAAATTGTGTAAAAATGTTCATCAAACGTGTTTTTTTTTTATAATCTACTCGGGGGTGCCAATTAAGGGGGCAGGGGGCGCACTATTGCTGGTTATGACTTGTCTTATTTTACTAGTTTGTAACACATTCACAAATTGTGAAGCAAAAGTTTTGTAAAACCAGAGATTAGTAGCTTTTCATTGTTGCATTGAATGTTAGGTACCTGCTTTAGAGCGGGTTAGTTTTAATACCATGATTAAATTATTAAAACAGTTCTATTCCGTTGGTGCTAGGTCTGTAGAAGGGTCTGTAACCCCTGTCAACTATTGAATAATTATAATTAGATCTGAGGGTTTCAGAAGGAATAAATAGTTCCCACCAATTAATGTTTAAGAGCAGTTAGTAGGCTAGCGGGAATGGGGATCGAAGAAGCTTATACGATCATTTGATTTGAAAAAGAGTATACTTAATGGAAAATTTGAATTTTGAATCCCTCGGAGAGAGAGCAAGAAGAGAGGGGATTAAGGTCTAAGGATTAAGGATTATATCGAACTGCTGGAATGCCGTAACCAACGTGAGATTGCGAGCAGCAAAAACCCTAATTTGATCTTTTTTGTATTACCGAAAATTAGTGGAATGAGATGTATATTTTTTGCAACTTCAAAATCAGCCAGTCTTGCAGACATAGGCCTAAATAAACACAATTTATATCTAAAAGTAAGAAAGAAAGAAGTCATTAATTTGACTTTCTTTCTTTCAAAACAGAATTTCCGTCTAAAATTTCGGAGAGTGAAGTAAATTTTCTGAGATTGTTATAACATAACATAATTACATTACTAATCTATGAGTATATCTACGGCAAGTTAATTTTAATTGTTAATTATTTCTTACTAGATGTCTCAATAGACCAAGATGTTGTACTAGTATATTTTACTATTAGCCCGGTCAGTATGGAAGAAGAAAAACAAAACATAATCCATTTTAAGCATATTATTAATAGGTGCACAGTCTGCTGTGAGCTAAATTAAATAAAAAAATATATAATTATATTATGTACCGGTATTGAAGTAATTATAATAATAAAAATAAAAATAAAGTCTTTATTAAAAAAAAATATGTAGATACTGCGAGATTAGGGCCTATGGCCCTCTCTTACACCTAACTGTACATAACAACGATATAGTTTGAAAAAATTATGCTTCTAATAATCTAATAAGAGGGTGTTGTTGGATGGAACGTTCACTAGGCTGTCTGCAAATGATTAAGTTGCTGGGGGAAATTAGTAAACAAGTACAGACTAGTGGACGAATTATATTCGTAATTACCCCAATAGTATAATCTCTTCTTGGTAGGTAGGCTAATATGATAAATTTTTTGAAAATTTCAGTATTTTCTCCATCCTGGTACCTACTCGTTTGCTGTAGGTACATAATATATTCAGTTGTAACTTGAATAATAATGTATATAATAACAATATAATAATGTAAAAAAATTATTTTTTCCTTCTTACAAAAAAAATTTAATATTATATACTACCGGTACCCCAAATTATCCCTAGGGATTGTGGTAGGGGAGGAAGCGTACCAAAACACTAGGCCCACTTGTAGTTACGATACTATTGTCAACTACTACCGAACAAAAATAATCTATTGAAACTACAATAAATAATTAATAAATATATACGCGGTATTTTAAACATGGCAATTGGCTTTAATTGACTAATTAATCAAGGCCTATATAAATAAACATAATAGTCTCCTTAGTAACTTTGTAAAACTTGCTGTCACTCATTGTTAAAATTAACTTTGCATAGTTTTACGAATAAAATTAAATTAAAAATTCACAACCGGTTTCAGCTCACGCCATTCATAATTTTTCAATTTAAATTGTTTACTTTATGCGATGCTGTGTGTTATCCTGACAATGAGTTTTATTTTGTTTTAGCTTGCATACCTTTTGTTTTATCTGTTTTCAATCGCACTTGACGATGGCGTGAGCCGAAACCGGTTGTGAATTTTTAATTTTATTTTATTCGTAAAACTATAAAAAGTTAATTATAACAATGAGTGCCTATATAAATACTTCATCAGCCACAGCTTGTTTCGGCCTGAACAGTCACTGCCAATGGCGAGACAACACGGGCACTTGCCCTGGACATTTTACGCTGGAACAGCGTCTGCACTAGGTTCAGTTACATGACATTGTGTTCGGGGTGCCCCATCCGTTATATAACCGAATAGTCAACCTGCATTTGCTCCAATTGTTAGAGGAGGTCCTGTTCCATTTGGGATTTACACGGCGGTGCCGCCGACTTCAAATCTACGCGCGTTAGCCAATGATAAGCACGCCTATACGATTTAGCAACCATCATTGGTCGGACCTACCCTGACCTATTAGCCAGCACTGAGTCATCTGTGTTTACGTTTAGCATTCAGATAAAGATTTCTGGGGTTTTCCGGTGGTTTTGTTGGTAATACATGGTGGAAGGGGAATAAATGTGAATGTTTGCTGGCTATTGTAGATGACTTTATTATGATGTTGGACTCCTTGCAGAGGTGAGTACTGGTTTGAAGCAGTGTCATAAATAAAAAATATTTTTTGGGAAGATAGGTCAGACCAGATTGCCTTGCCTCTAGCGAGAGTGCCGGATTAACCCATGGGCGCTTGGGGAACAGGCCCTCGGCCCCCACAAAAATGCCTAAAATTCCGGCCCCCAGAAACGAGATTTTTTTCAATAAAAAAAGAACTTAAAAGTTGAAAACAATTTCCAAGCAAAGTTTTGAAATTGGTGGGAAATTAAACATTTGCACCCACCACCCCCACAAATCTTGTGCCCACGGCCACCACAGGAGTTAGTCCTAGCTATCAACTTCTTTCAGCAGGCAGCGGCTCAAGAAGACAATGAATTCTACCAACCATACCATTTACCGCTCATGTTTGACCCGAAAAACTTCTATTCTAGATCTACTGGTAGCTGAAATTATGTACCATTACAACAACAGACAATATTTGATTAAAATAATCATATTGCATTTTTCAATGTCGAGGCTCTTTTTGGAGCCCCCTTATCTTCTTCTTGAGTTACAATCTATGGATTTATTTGCAGTGAATGTTGTAGTCTTTTTCTCCACTCTTGTCGGTTTTGTGTGGTCCTATTCAGTCCTTTCGGTGTCGCACCCTAGATCCATCATGACATCCTCTAGGTACTCCTTCCTCTGTCGTCCTCTTAAGTTGGTGGTCACACCCTCAATGATGTTTCCCTGTATATAAACAGTAGATCTACTGCCTTCAAACGCTAGTGAAGGCAGAGATATAATAGCCCTTATGGCCCACTACGTTGAAAAGGTATGAAAAATTAAAAAAAAAGAATGTGTGCCTATGACCACATGTTACAATTGAAACTACACCTATCATCACCTGAAGGGAAATTGGGCGTTAAGTCGCATTAAAAAAAAAAAAAAAACATATTTTATCATGCAAGAAACATGTGTCATATGATATACCCCACAGGCCACAGACCACCCCACCGGCTCACAAATAGGAGAGAAGAAGGTGGTATGCATAGAATTAAACCCCTCCAAAATTGAGTTTGCTTGCCCGGGGTTATTGGACAAGGAAAAAAGTGAATTACTGAAGGGAACTGATATTATGTGCATTTTTATATATTGAAATTATTATACCTACAGAGAGGTCTGAAGATGTCAATCGGATACATTCATTAAATTGATTGTATGCGACTAACCTTTTGTTAAAAAAAATAATTCCTTGTTTTCAGCTGTAGGCATCCCATACCAGATAAATCCGGCCCTGTACGCAGGCTGCGTCCCAACGATTGGCCATTCGGTTTCGAAGCTGTCAAAGGTCAAAGGCTACAAGGCTGCGGAGGCGGCTTCCGGTTCGTCGAACCTGGCCATATAGCCGCGGGAGAAAACTCTTCCGCCCTGTGACTCATCCACAACTCGCCCATTGTATTAATGATTTGCGACGCTTTTGCCTCTTGTTTGTCCAGCATTTAACAACCGGTAAAGAACTGGACTACTCGTACTAGCCGGAACTACAGTACTGTTCTAACTTGAGTTATATAGGATAGATGGGACATTCTAGAGCGCATATTTTTTGATCCCAAGAGCCTCGGGTACGATTTTTTGATGGCTGGCTGATGTCATGTGGGCCTTTATACAATTTCAAAATAAATATTTGGCAGGAAGCTAAGGTCCAATCTCTCCTATTTAGACGTCTCGTCCCAACCGTGAATAGCTCATTTGTATGAAGGTTTTCGATGCCATTCAATGTTCTAAATTTGAACAGGTTGAAGTTGAATATATTCCACATATTCTTACAGTGACAAGTTTAGGCCCGGTTTGAAGAAAAAGAACCGGTACGAACGAACAAGTCTTTCTATTCATAAATCATGAGTTAGTATACCTACCATGATATTTATGAGTAGTTCCATTATAAATAACTGTCTTAGGGTTCAATTTCGGCTACTTCGATTTACTTTTTTTTTTAAAGAATGGAAAAATTGTCAAAAATAAAATCAAAAGGGAATAGACTAAAAATTTAAGTTTACCCAAACTAGTCCGAATGGGCTGAACGTGAACAGCAGAAAAGCGGTTTGAACAATCAGCTTCAGTGGTGGATCCAGAAATTTTTCAAAGGGAAACTTGGTTTTTGGTTGACATTAATGTCCGTCCGTTGGTCATGCAAATAGGAATTAAAGCAATTTTTTGGGCATTTTAACTTAAAACCATTTTTAAATAAAAAATCAAATGTATTATTATTTACTGATCAAATTTAAATTGTTATTATTTGACTACAAAATAAATTAGGGTGAACCTGACAATGTGGGCACCTCCATACACCCCTCCCCCCTATCGCCCCCTATCGACCCCCTCCTAATCCGTCTCTGGTCAGCTTGCCATAGATTACCTACTGCTGTTTTACTGTAATCTACTCAAGAGAGATACATACAGAATATGTAAATAATAAATCTTTCGACAGCGCCATTATAATTTCCAATATCTTTTGAGACGTCTCGGACCAAATCAAAATTCCTTTGAGTGCTGCTCGCTTCTTGAATGACAATTTCTTTCACCTTTCCTCTTCCTGACAAGTCATCTTCGGGGCAATGAACAGCAAATCGCAAATCACCGCCCAGTCACAATGGCTCCGCATCAACACCCAGATAGACATTCTTGAATAATTTACAGACCTAGTTTTGAACCTTTGGGTGACTGCCAAAACTAAATAAAGGACAATGCCAAATTAAATCTCGTAGTTTACTAGTGCTGCGCTTGAGATTGTGGTATTCACTAGAACAGAATATGATAGAATAAAAACAACAATGTTGAATTAAAACAATCTAGGCGCTCCCCCAACTAAAACACAATAACAAATAAATAAATAAAACACTAAAAATCAATAGTCTAAAACAATATACCAGTTGTCTTAGGTAGTGGTTTCAGTACTATGAGAATCATGAATAGAACATCTGCAGCCTGATCGAGGCGATTATAATACAGTATTTATTTAATCCCCTGGTAATAAAAATGTAAACAAGATAATTTTATCATGGAAAGTGCTATTGAAAATTTGTTTGTTTACAGTTATATTTCTAGGGTATTTATTTAACCCCGGTATTATAATCGCCTCGATCAGGCTGCTGCTGGCTAGTTCCACATCATGCCCTCCACATACAAGCATTTGTCTATAAGGTGCTTCATTGGTATTCTAAAGACAGCCATTTCTTCCACCCCTCTAATGTTCCTACTTAGCCCTAGTAAGTATCTAGAACCCGCGTAGGCTGGTATTTTCCATTTTTGGGAAAAGTCAAATTTTCTCATGAAAATAATATCGATTGTAGAGCGGTAAATAAAGTGCCATGAACTACAAAATTTATTCCTCTACGCTTTGATGCACATTACAGTGCCATCTCTAACACCGGTCGGCCACATTCATGGAAATTGATTTGTTAAAAATAACGGCCACTGCTAGTGACGGCCACTTAGGCCTACTATGTGTCAAAATGAAGAGAAACATTTCTTCTACTTTATAGTATCTGATTTATGACTCTACAATGACGAATCAACCGACGATGAAGAGAAATGTGAGATTTTGTCGTGAGAACAAAATCAAGCGGTAAAGTTGAAGTCTGATTGTTGCAAAACCATATAATATTTCGATGCGACTGAAAATGGTTGCTTATAAGGTTTTAGGATTGGTTGGACATGATAACGCGCTGAGACTTTTTACTTTAGATGAAATTGGAAAGTCAGAAAAACATTGACAATAGATAAAATGCCTTTTTTACCTTTGTCCCTTGAGTGTTGCTAGATCTTGCATCTTGTATCATAGACATACCGCAGGAACAACACAGTCGTAAGTCGTGACTACTCTATCAGTATATTGCTGGGAGCCACTCTAAGCAAAATACAATTTTTTAAATCCTACATGTACTGCTGTGCATAGTTCACTCTTAGCGATTATATTGTAACTTACTTGCTCACACATATTTGTTTGATTTTCACCCGGCCCTGGGAGGTTTTGTTTGTTGAGGCAAAATCATGAAAGCCATCTTCAAATATACCCAGAGTGTTTACTCATTCGACAGCACGTGAATATACTCGCAAACTATGCTATACGAAAGTTAAATATCTTAGTACAGCCAGCCCTTTCAAATCTATTTTGTAAATACACAAGCAGAAAGCGGCGTTAAATCGAAATCTACCTACCAGCTGTTGACAATAGACTTCAATCAATTGAAAGGCCTCAATTTAATCAATTAAATTAAATTTAAAAAAATTATTAGTATAATCAAATTAATTAGAAGTGTCATTTGATTCATTTTTGGAGTGAGTAGGGAGTGGGGGGGGGGGGGGGTTGTACTATTACAGTACGGGCTAGCATGATACCAAGTAATAATAATAATGAATTCATGTATTTTCAATAAATTTTACTATATTTGTGTAGAAATGCATCATAAATTCACGTTATTAGGTCAGCTCTAATACTCTCACGTTTCCACTGCATAACCTGCCAAATGCGTCAGGATCAAATCAAATGTATTTAATTCTATATCAAAAGTAGAGGATACAAATGAAAAATTCCCAACCCCAAATGATCCTAGAATGTGCTTGGGGAGGGAACATACCATACTAGATTAAATTATTCAATTCAATAACAATAACATGTGTGCCTCAAATGGTTAGCTATGCTATTGAAAAAAGGAGAAGATATATTAATACAAATGGATAAAAAGTTAATAAAAATATTGCATGATATATTTTCTGATACTTGGATTTGAGTGAATTGATTAGCATCGGAAATGGATGTCTTGCTGACTCCAGAAGCCGACTGTCTAATTAGTCCAGTGAAAGTATAAGTGCTGGGTACCATAGGGGGTGCCATTTTGGTCCTCACTGCTAGTTTTATATTACCGAAATATAATGTTTTCTATATAAGTTTTCCTCCAAGTAATTGATCGTAACTTTTATAAGGCCCGCTCCCACCAACTTCCACTAAGTTTTTCTCTTCTCATTCTCCAGATTTTTTTTCTTTCGAAAACGTCTGTCCTTATGGTTTTTGAGCAAGGACGCAGAAAGGTGAGTTTCTCTAGCCCGGCGGTCGCCAAACTTTTTTCCTCTAGGGCCAATCGGAGGGTCAGGTACTTTACCACCGGCCGCAGGCGTAAAAAATGAAAAAGCATGAAAATTGACAACGTACATATTAATTTAATGAGAACAATTGCTCCAATATTACTAAAGGAGCCAACAGCCTTACCATGTTGATTCCATTAGAGCAGAGCATGTTTCAAACTGCGGCAACTTGGTAGTGTGCACAGCGTTGGCAGAGGAACCTGGTGGGACATGATAACGCGCTTAGGCAGTATAAGTCGAGTCCTCGTCACCTCCGATCTAATCGTGTGACTTTACCATGTTCCTCAAGTGGTTCGGAATCCACTATAATCAGGAGGTCCACCCTGTTAGTCAACACCCCTTTCCCCGAGGTGATAGAGTCTGCCCTTTGGGTGCCTCATGTTAACAAACAGACTCACTCCCCCCGCCAGGCTGGCAGGGTTGCTTAAAGCAGAAATGCTGAAAGCAGGCGTTAGAAACAACAACAACAACAACATATTACTAAAGGATTCTCCTCGCAGTAGGCTATTTGCAGAATATTTAATTTTTTGTCAGATAGGCCAAGGACCACACCAAAAAGAGCAGCGGACCACTTCATGGCCCGTGGGCCTCAGTTTGGGGATGGCTGCCCTAGCCCTTATGGTCAGCACAACCCTGCCTGCAACCCGGGTGAATCGAGTTCAAGTCCCAATACAATGTTACGAGTATGTTATGGTAAAAAGGTTTGGAGTCAGCGGGACTACAGTATTGGTCTAGGGGTTCCGCGGCAAATGGAAGTTGAGAATCTTTGGCCGATGAAGTGGAATTTGAAATCGAGTTGCCATGGAAACGTAACGGAAGTGACTTTAGCTAAAAAGAATTAAGCCTGGCCAGTGTTGCCCTTGGGGGGTACTACTAAGCAACCTTGGCCTATTTTCATTTTACGGATTTTTCCCTTTTTCAGAAGCCTTTGATGGCTTCCTTACAAGTAACGCGCAATATAAACGCTGAGGGTATTTCATGTGTTTTTTTTTTTTAAATTCAATTCTTTATTTCGATTTCTATTCTTAGTAACATTTTTTTTCTTCACCTGAGGTTTGTGATTGTGCCGTTCTGTTTTTCGAGCAAACAAATATTTTTATTAATAAAAATTACTTCAATTTTGGCCTTATGAGATAAATTGGCTAATAAATAATCATAAACGTTACGGACTCAATAATTTAATAAATTAATAAATAAATTAAATATAATTACATTATATACAGATTGTGTACTAGGCCTATAGTAAATGTTGGCGAATATTCCATATCACGTGCATGCCAAGTAACAATATTAATAATACAGTACAACAGTAACATAGGCTACTAGCAATGGAAGCAAAATAGTAGCAAATAGGTTTAAGCTGATAAGTAGGTTGTCGATTTTGATATTGCAATTACCAATAATATCAAATCAAAGGAATTTATCAAAATATTGAATTATGCAACCTCTCCAAATGCAAAGTTTCTCTTGTTCAAACAAGAAAATGAATGGAAAGCGAGGAATAGGAACATTGCAAAAGTTATCCCTATATATAATATTCTCTGAAAAGCATTTTCATCTTTAAAATTAAACTAATTAGTTGCCTTTTAGAACTTCATTGGCTTCAGTAAATGAGAACATTCCCGTGGCTTTCCTCAATGAAGTACGAACTAGCCATTTATAGAGCAAAATTCAATCTCTTAGGCCTTGAAGCAAGACAAGAAGCTTTTCGGAAAATCCCTTCATGAAAACATGAAATAAGATTAAATATTTTACAAAGATTCGTAAAATTTGCTCATAATTTAAAAAATTGTAAATTGAAATTAACTGTATAAAACTAAATTACTTCCTCTTGTCATTTTTAGTGACTTTTAACTGGAGTTGACAGTTAACTCCTTCAAATTTCATTTTTACTTTAAATGTAATGTTCAGTATTTTCCATTTAAATTTTAATACCCTGTCAAATAAATGTCCCACCATTTGCCCTTTAATTCTACGAATTGTGAGCACTTTGCAGGCTAATCTGGGTTTCTAAGCTTACAACATATTTCTAAGCAGCCAACAAAGAGTACAATGATTGAGAAAGACAAAATGTATAGGCTACTGTATCTAGTGCGTAGTTCAAATAAATCACAAGCTTACGCATCCTTGCTCTAATATGGAACGTAGAAAAGAATAACTTTTGAATTGACTTGATACAGCACTTTTCGATGTTACCTGAACTGCGAAATTACTTCAGACTATTCTAGTAAGCGAGCCGCTTACACTAAAATAGCCTAAGTTGAGGCAAATATTTTCAAATATTTTATAAACAAAGGAGGCCTAGGTGTTTTTGCCCAAAATTAATTAATTCTTTGTGCTGCAGCATACATAGATATAAAAATGAGACTATGAGAAATTCATAATAGGTGCAAGCGTTCTTAGCAAACTTGCATATTTGCACCTGAAATAGTTTGCTGGTCTAGAAAAACAAAATAACGTGCATTAAACAGATTTTATAGAGTAGTCGTAAACCAGTCGGTAATTAGTCTGTTTTTTTTAGAAAGTTTCCGTTTTTTTACAAATGTTTCATTTTCATGTCATTGTGGCTGTGGAACGAGGAATAAATTATCTCATCAAAATACTGGGCATCTTTTTTATAAATTATTTACAAGACCCGGCCTGAATCGCCATGTCTAATTGTTTTCCTTTTTTACTCCGTGACGTCTTCACTTGTGCCTACAGTGCGATTTGTTCCTTTACGTAGACTCAAATATTTTTTTCAAATTATTCAAAATTAACCAAAATTCTTAAATTTCTTTAAAATTGATCACGTTTTAACCACGATGAGAATACCCATATTATTTACAAACACACTAGAAAACCAGCATTAAAAAAAACATGAAACAGTTCCTTACAGCGGCGAGAAAAAGTAAGCTTTAGAAAAAGAGACAAATATATTCAATTTTGGAAAACGAACATCTAGACTCTGTCATGTCAGTTACAGCATAGCTTACGGGGCCGTTGAAAGATGACAGTTAAATTGGAAAAGGGCAGACTTTCGTTCAACAACCAACACATTGATTATTCTCCGAGGAAGGTTTATTCCAAACGTAATGCTCTGGAAACCCAAACTATATACAGTGGGCCTTTTATAGAGCTCATGCGAACCATGGAGACATTTCCACGGCTTTCTCCAGCGACGGTCATAATGAAACATAAAATGTAGGATTCGGAAAAGTAGTAAATGTTTTAGGTGGTTCCTACCCTTCTAGAATGAGATTTACTTTTCCCTCTGGACTCTGGCTGGTAATTTTGCCTTCAGGTCATGTTGTTCAACCGTATAGATCCACCAGATTTCATCAGAGAATGAAGGTCGATAAACGTAGGGTTATCGCGTGTAGGGGTTCAAGAAAGAACTAGTCATTCGCTATTTCGTGCAATTTTATAGATCCAAGCACACATTATGATAGGCACATTTTAGCCTTTACGGCGAAGAGAGTGTCATGTGGGCCCTCACCATGGCCGGAGATTTTGCCCAATTTTCAATCTTTTGAACTAATGGAAGTTCATTTCTTAAGATGTAAGGACAGTGACCTGCAGTATCAATAGGTAGTCTATAAATTGGTTTAAAGACGGAAGAAGCTCCCAAACATGCTGCTTTTGTAGATGCTATAGGTGATCACGACCCCGTGGGTTACAGGTAAGGCACTATATACCCGGGTATTGTCATCCGCCATTTTTTATCCTATATTTTCTATATGGTAAGTATTGTAATTATTTTTAAGAAATGCAAAAGATTGAAAAAAACGAAAACACGTTTTATTATTATTTTTATTAAACACTACCCTAATTAGTAGGACCTGTTTTAAATAAAAATAAATAAACAACGATAAATTTCTAATAATAAATGGGTAAACTCCCAATGCTTGGCTTATACACCAGACTTATAATGGATAAAAAATGGCGGATGACAATACCTGTCTAATATAGAGCCCTAGTTACAGGTAAACATGAAATTCCGGTCATAATAAAACAGGTGTCGCAAACGTTCTCGTTGTCAACTACAAGGGATGATGGACAAGCTAAGACAAGCTAACCATTGACATAATGTAACAGACGTGAGCATAACTCATCCTAGTACGGGTGCTAGTCTAATGAAGACTTTAATCAATAGCATTTCTCAAACGAAAGTCTGCCACATAAAAAATTATGTCATTCTACAATAGATACTGTCAGTATTATCTGTTTAACTTCCTTGCATGTACAAGCTTGTTAATATCGTTGTAAGTTTTGACCATTGGCGGGTTGACAGACTCTCGGTTGTCATAACACTGTGGATATCTTCTCACGCAGTCCACGCTGTCTTGACCATCCTTCGCTGCTTTCATGTACTTAAAAAATCTCAAAATTTCGGGGTTGTCCGTCGAAGGTTTTCGAAGTTCGTTTAGTTCCCTGAAATCAAATTCAGTGTAAATGTAATTAAGAGGAAAATTGGCAACCCAAAATTAAATACTTTTTAATTTTTATATAATTAACAAAGGAAGTTGTTAAGAATGTGGCTGATGTAATTTGTAGAAAACTACTTCGTGCATCAATCTTGTTGGGTATTTTGATGTTTTTTTTTTGGTCAAAAAATTCAATTTTACTCGAAATTGTATTCCCCAATGGCCAGTTATTTAAAATTTGGCTAATGTAAGTTGTGAAAGACTACTTCATGCATCATATAATTGTGTAATTTCTACTGCTTGGTTTTGCAGTTTTCGAAAAATGTTAGACCCCAATGGTTTTTATGAAGGAACTAAGGTACCAATAGTTTAAAATATCATATTATATGAGGCATGATGTAGTCTTCTGCAACTTACAAGAACCAAATTTGTAGTAACTTGCTTTGTTAATTATTAAAAAAAATAAAAAGTCAATAAAAACAATTAACTACTTTTGGTAGGCACAAGTGGTACAACAGGTAGCGGGCATAATATTTTATGCAAATACTTTTAATTATATATATACTGCGCAGGTCGACATACTGTAGGTAGTCATAATTCCAAGCACATTAAATTTTATAACCTGGATAAATCTAGGTAAACAGTATTACAGTTACGAGAGGTTGCAATAACAAATTTTTCGTATTAGCCCTGATTACGCACTTGAATATTTATTTGTTCCAAAAAATTTTCGATCGATGAAATAATTCAGAATGTTAATTAGGCTATATTGAGTATTTATATGGTATATTTAACACTGACTGTAAACTAATTTTGGTTAATGAGGTAATCTCCTCGTTATACCCATCAAATTTCGGTTAGAATGTTTATGTTGAAGTTTTCTTTCCAATTTATACGTAGTATAAGGATAGCTTTGTGATGGTTTAACGGATTTACGCGTTTTGAGGTCCCAGGAAGCCAAAAAAGTGGTTTTTACGAAGTGCCTGTCTGTCGCTCTGTCTGTCTGTCTGTCTGTATGTCTGTCTGGCTGTGCGTCGATTTCCGGGCAAATTACTCGCTCGATTTTGATGAAATTTTGAGTGTAGGTTAACAAAAGTCATACCTCGGAAAAAAAAATTTTAATTGGGGCTAACTAAATTTGGGGGGGTTTTATTCTCAAAAAGCTCCAAAAAAACGTCTAAAAAAATTATTTCTCAAAAACGGCTCGGAAGATTTCTTTTAAATTCACATATATTGTAGTCGTTATTAATATTAACGAAATGCGTGAGGTCGCTTGCCCCTTCATAGGTTGCTTCTGGGGGTAAAAAAATAAAAATAACTAAATTTTCATGAAAAATGACTAAAAATCAATTTTTCTGCGAAACCTTTCTATCGATGATTTCTACCTTCAGGCATGTTTTAGGTGTTAAATTGAGTAATGAAACTGGACAGGTTGCTTTCCCAGAAAAGCATTTGGTTTTGTAATAAAAATTGTGTTTTTTTTTAAATTATAGAAAATTCACGGTCAAATGCATTGCGTGCCCTGCCAGTATAGGTGTGTGGTAATGTGTAGATCTGACCTATCTTTAATTTACCTCATCTCCAGTGACGTCAGGTGGACACCCCCCCCCCCCCCCCCCCCCCCGAGATATCGGAAATTTAAACATAGGAAAATTATTTACCATGAAATTACTCATTTTTTCTATCTACTAATTTTGATAAATTGGAAAGCATGTTCGAGTAAACTCGGACCGGTTCTTTGAATCTGAATTTATAGGTTCTAGCACAATGCCAACAACGCCGTGGTTTTTGGGACATTTTTGATATAATATAAAAACGAAGGCTTTCACGGCGGGAAGTCTAATATGGGGACAGAAGAATCCGGGCTAATAGGCTTTGGTCGATTTGACAGTAGGCTTCCAAACGTTTCGTCAACATTGGTCGACATCTTCAGTGGCACTACGTATACGTACACTTCTAAGGTTGTATCGCGGAGGTACCGTAGCAACTGACTGACAGACTGGATCCTACTTTCAAACAGACCACGGCCCATTAGCCCGGATTCTTCTGTCCCCTTATTATTGATATAGTTTCTGTTTACCAACTTTTGGCCGCTGGAAAAAACTGCTACAACATCCGCGATGTCAACCCTAGCCGTCTACAAGCGATGATGGACGAGCTGGGACAAGCTCAACATTGACGCAATAAGGATATTTACAATGTTAAAGTAAGCGAGTTACTAAGTTAAAAGTGTTATCCAAGTTTCCACACATCATTAGTGAATCTGGGTGAATTATCGCGCGACGTATCACGTTTCTAAACTTTGTTGTGGCCTGCCACACTCTTGTCTTCTTATTTACGTTTATTTAGACATCTGGCATAGTACACTTAAATACCTATTCCCCTATATAGGCTAAGTGGTGCAAGTGACATTGCTTGCAAATTGGACTTAAGTAAACTATGCTGTTGCTCACTCAGTTCTTTACCTTAGTAGCCAGCAGGAACATCTTTATCAGTCATTGCGGCCATGGAAAAGGGGTATATCTGTGCATTTCAGTTTCGAACTTAATTACTTCAAAAGTTTAATTTTGTCACTTTCACCACTGAAGTGCGTTTAGCTAACACCCTAGTTAGCTCAGTTATGGGTTCACAGAGTGTTAACTTAACTCGACTTAACACATTTAGCCAGTGTTAACTTCAACATTGTGAATAATTGTGAAATAGCGTGGTAGACGATATAAATAATTGTTCAATATTGTATTTTTGTGTGTTAGTAATAAATAATTGAATTGAAATGAACCACGACTTAGATAGCCTAAGTATGGAAACGAGTCGCAATCGCCTTATGCTATTAATCCATTTGGTTTATGTGTTGACAAGTGTCACGAGCTGCACGTTACTTTATTTTGGATACAGCTGTTATAATTTCATTCCTGCAAATCCTTTAGTAACTAAATGTGTTGCACTGAAGAAATTATCTCGACCCTTTTCAAAAAGTTTTACAGGAAACCTGAGTCAAGCGAAGTCATGTCAAAATATCATCCTCTACAATAAGACAGAATAGCGAATAAGGTATTAGGCCTGCGTACAACCCTTCAGGGCTTCGAATACTTCAGTTTTCGTTCTCCTTTTTCAGGTATTCTTTAGAGAAAAGAGACTTCTACACAAATTTACTCATTCCTTTGCAGAAATGTTCCACAAATGTTCCACATTTTGATGTACCTTGTCACTAACACCAATTGGCCACAGTTTTGAAATTCTTCCGACCTATGTCTTGGCATGTAACCGTTATTTTGTTTTTACAAATCAAGTTCCAAAACTGTGGTCAGTTGGTGGCCTCATAATGTACAACAAAATGTGGGGGAGCATTTTTTCTATAAGCAATGAAAAATATCCAAAACTCTACAATCGATGTTACATCAGAAATGTTATTTTGGACACCCCCAAGATGTTTTCCACTCTAGATGTCACTTAACTACTTAAAAGTTGGAAGCGGGCGGTGCCAAGTATTAAAAGCGTGATAAGGTATTGATAACTTCGAATTATCGTTGACGTGGTTTTAAGCCATGTTCTTGATTTATACAAAATTTATCAGCCAATGTTTAATTCATAAAGTAGTCACTAGACATAGATTTCTTTCATTGCATCTTAACAATAAGATTACAAATACAAAATTAAAGGGAGATACTTAATACTCATAAATTTTCTAGGCGATAAGGGAGAATTGGAGAGAGATATAAGATAAGTTATTGATATCTTCGAATTTTTGTTGACGGGATTTTAAGCTATGTTCATGATTTATACAAAATTTATCAGCCAATATTTAATTCATAAATTCAAAGTGTTCACTTGACATAGATTTCTTTCACTGCATCTTAACAATAAGATTACAAATGTAAAATTAAAGGGACATTCACTCATAAATTTTCTTTTCCAGTGAAAAACCGGGAAAAACGTCAGCAGCCGAGCTCTTGCGTTGTTAATTTAATTCTCCTTTTTCTTTCTAAATAGGTAATTTCTATTCAGATTCCGAAATTTACACTTTAAGTGGAACAAAAACATTCATCATTTTGCACGGGAAATTAATTCGCAGCTCTTTTGCGACTGAGTGACTTTCCCTAAGAAACTTCAAATGCAATCGAATAGAAATTGAAATAAAATTAAAAGTAAATGTTGTATATATGAGGAGACTGTTTACAAGCATGGCCAACTCCAAGTTGTAGAATTTTTCAGGAGAGCGGATTTTCTGTTTTGAATAAGTTTATGACTAACACTAGACTTCTCAGCGCTTCTGTGCGCAATCTGGCTGCTTTTGTCACTTTATTTTACAATGTGCAGGTGGACATTAAAATTTTCTGCAAGGTCGGATCACCATTTTGTGAAAAAATGGAGTTGGCCACGTTTGTAACCAAGCTCCTAATATGTATAATAAAGTAAATAGAAAATGTAGCAAGTGTGGGACTCGAACCAACAACCTTTCGGGTGAAAGTTGGAGTCTGTACATGCTTTGACTGACCATTAAAGAGGCAATACGCGAAAATGGTACCTAGTTATGAGTGTCTATTGTATTTATAGCAAATAAACTGGTCTATATTGATTATAAAATAAATTAATCAGTTACCTGCTAAGTTGAGCGGATATTAAATTACTATATGGCGCAAATTTAGCGGGATTTCGGTACATCAGACACACTAGTCTCTCTCTGCAGGCTTCTGTGTCAAAATTAAGTTGCTGGAAGACGCTGTCCATTCGCGACAAAAGAGGGCTGTAGAACGGGTCGTAGTTGGTCAGAAGCAATGACGACGATGGTATGTTGTGGAACACCTGAAAAGAAGAAACCAAAACGATAAAAAAAGGGTTGTATAGCGTAACGGGGGGGGGGGGGGAGGGGGGCGCCACATGTAACAGAAAAATTACAACACAAAACTAATTTAGCGACTTCGATGGCAGTGTGGTAGCATGCTTATACTTGTACGAGTCTCTACACACCTTGCGGTCGGAGACGTGTCGTAACTCGAGACAAGTGCCTATTAGGTGACTTTGTGAGGCGACTGAAGAGGTTAATCGGATACATTCATTAAATTTTTTGTATGCGATTTAACCTTTTTGTTTAAAAAAATAAAGTAAAATAAAATAAAATCAACATTTAAAAATTACAATATATTGTATATATGAAGCTGAAGTTGTTATGGAACCGAGGGGAAGGGGGATACAATTTTAGAAACTATTTGTAACATTTCGCAGTCCGCTGCTGAAAGAACTCCTTTTAATGAATTCGATAGCAGATAAACTCCACAAAAAAACACCCCCAAACCAGCGTAGGTTGGTAGATTTAGTGCCTCCTTTGACTCGGACCTGTACTTGGGTAAGTCATGTTTTAGCCTGTTTCATAGCGTCTACAGTAAGCCTGTCTCAGCTTATCCATTATCCCTTGTAGCCGATGTAGGTGGACATCGAGAACGTAAATCATTTTGCAATTTGCCAAAAATGTATTCGGAAACAATACAAATAACGCCCGAAATCCATGAGGTCCTTGGCATTGGACAAGGGGCCTAGGTCCATAAAAGAACCTTTAAAAAAATCGGCTGACTAGTGCCTCCTTCAATTCAGTGGAAAACCAATTACCCCGACGAGGACGTGAATTGCCGTCCCCCTGGAGGCAGAGGAACATTGAGCATTCTACCTCTACACTGTGGGGAGAAAGGGGGAATCCTCCAGGGCGTTACTAGGGAGTTTGTATATTTTCGTAGGACACATGGATATAGAGAAAGAATTTTATTCAGTAGAAGAAATAACGTGAGGGATGAGAAGTTTCAACCACATTTATAGCGCTATAACGTTTATCATTCGTTTCTGGACCCTATGGGCTATGGGCTATGGGCTATGTGTCGGAGATCTTACAAATGCTCATTTCCTAAGCACTATCCAGGAATTCAGGAATCTCATTTGAAATGTTTTAAAATTATAGCAAATGTATTCAACGTCCTTTATAAGGAACTTATGCACATGTTATGGGGGGCCCGGAGGTCTCCCCCAGCAGGTAAAATGGTACAAATTATAATATGAAATAGTGGGATTTTCGCATTTTGAGAGCAACAAGGTTTAAATTTTAACGACGAAGATTTATATCACTTCAAACAGGGGAGCCTCGGGGAAATAGGTGAAGAAATAGACGTGAAATTCGGGTTCTTCACATTCCCAAGATTTGCTGAAATAACTGCAAACAGGGCGGAAGATTTTTTTTTTAAATTGGGGGTTTACGCATTTTGGCAGACAACTATTTTCTTGATAGGGCCTTGCTCATTTACCACTGGATTTCTAGTACTTACGGATAGAGTAAATATTGGTAGGCAATAATATCCTTCAGATTTAACCCGTGAAGTCACGTTGATCATGGGAGGAAAAAAAATTAAAAAATAAGTATATAATGACTTGTCATTCTATTAGCCAACTAAGTGGAGTTAGGGAAATAAAGCCCTCTCTTAAACTGAACTGGACCCGGGACCTCCAAAGCATGGCCAGAAAATGAAGCATGGCCCGAAAATGAAGCATGGCCAGAAAATGAAGCATGGCCAGAAAATGAAGCTTGTGTGGGACTCGAACCAACAACCTCTCGGTTTCAACTTTAAGGTTTCCCCTATCCCCTTCTATTTATTTGAAGTGCATTTGTAGCCAGTGGGTGAATATATAGACCTGGGAAAATGCTCATCCAATCAAATCATTGGTTAATGCCGCCATTTCTTTAAGGTGTCGTAGGTACTGAGGGAATGCAAGCCTACGTGTCTTCATAAAAGTCCCGTATACATATATATATATATATTGTTGTACCTGTCATACGGTATTTTCTGCAATTCCGTGATTATGCAACTAAGCAAGAAAACGGTAGGATTTGGTTGGTTTCAAAAATTACCGATTCATTTCTCCTCAAGGCAAGTTGTTTTCTTCTAGTGGTTAACCCATGCAAATTTGGAATGGGATGGAGCACTTTTTCGCTATTTTTATATAAAGTCAAGACCATCTGTCTGCCCGTTTGTCCATGAATACAACACTATAAACATGAGGTCATATTCAATTAAGAGTATAGCAGTCACTCTAGTCCCGGCACCAAACACATTAAAATAAACAAACATGGACTCGCCTAATACTAACAGTTCATTGGTAGAACTACTGCATGATCGTCCACCCGGTAGAACTCAGTACGAGCCTCAGTCAAAGCAAATTTTTTTCACCCAGTAACGCGAAGCGCCGAGTTCCGTCACTATGGGATGCACGAGACGCCGAGCTTTCGCCACTGGCAGCTTGTTTAAAATTGTAATATAGTAATTACGTTGGCATATAGTTTCAATTGTTTTAGTTTCCAGTTAATCATGAAACTTAAAGTTTCCAGTAAATACAATAATAATGTTAAGTCCGGTTTGTTAGAAGTTGTAGGTACAGTTGTAGCAACTTAGCCATTGTTAACCCATACTAATTAATTTGTATCCCTCGCCGGCAAAGAGCTGTCGTCATAAAGAACAACAGCTGGGGGCTATCTGAGATTGGATTTTGGCGTCTTCAACTTTGACTAAAGCTGCATAATCATGTTCTAAGTACCATTTAGTATTTCTGGACTTGATAAGGAATTACGTAGCCCAAGGAAGCATGCAATGCTTTACAGTTTTAACACTCAGGGCTGGATATTTTAGCGCATCTAGGGTTTTATACCCAAGCCACTGTTTTGCCCGGGCTAAAGTTGGCAACGGAAAGGGCGTATTGCAATGATATGGTACTTCTAACTTGTGGGTTTAAGCAAAATTCGCTTATCCTCAAAAATTGTGATGACGTTACGTGCAGTAATTTTTATTTCCAGCTAATCTTCTACTTCTTCTAAATTATTCTAATGTCTCTTCAATGAAAGATTGGTAATCATCAGATCACCATGGCTTTTTAAAGCGTGATGGCTATACTAGGGAATTGTAATGCAGTGGTCTCCCGTTGCCTTCTGCATCCTTATGTCTTTGACTCTTCATTGTGCTCCTCCGCCTTCGGGGCCAGTTTTCCCAACCCCAAGACAAAAGAGTGTCCAGCAAATAAGCCATAAGCCAATTTAAGGAATACTATTCATTGGTTACATCATGGCCAATAAGGGAGCACAAACCATTGGAAAAGTGCAGAGTATCAAATTCATCATCATTTCCTTGTCGGCAGCAGTGGCGGCTTTAACTATTGCGAGGCCCTTTATCTTCCGTGAAAATCTTGAATTGACGAACGAAATTAAACAGGGGGGTTCCCCGAGCGATAGACTCCCGAGCTGACCTGACTGCTATGCTTTGCGATTAAAAAACTGATCTTCGAGTGTTTCGATAATGAATTTTTCAATTATGTTTTGAATGAATGAATTAGTTAACTAGCTTTTTTTTTAATTTACCGGAATGTTATAGGCCTGCCTAAATAAATAATTATGGATAAATATCAAAAATTTTAAGTAAAAAAATATAGGCCTAGTTAAAAAAATCTATAATTTTCTTAATTTGTTTGGGTTGCCTCTGCAAGAGCGAGGCCCCGGGCTCTGTTTGTCGCCTCCTAAGGCCGCCTATCACCTCAGGGATGACTGCTGCTGCATCTCAGAACTACTTACTTTGTAATCGTGCTGTTTATTGCTGGACTTGAAGTTATTTTTGGTATAAAAGCTGCCGTGGTTGTTGGCATTTGGAAGGAAGCTGATTTTTTGAGTATTTGTTGTGTACCTGAAACAAAACATATTTTTTTTTCATTATACAAACAAAGAATTTACGCAGTAGAATCCGGGATGACAGGCCGTGGTCGTTCCGGTGTATTTTTTAGTAATAATTGACTAAATTATATTATTTAATTTTTTATTTTGACAAAGTTTTAGAAAGTGAATGTAGAAAATATTACTGAAAAACCTAAAAATTAATTAATATACTTTATTCGAAGTGACTCTATGCTGGGAAAACTTTTAGTTACTAACCTATTGGCGATATTTGTGCTTGGTGGTGCGAACGGCGCTGGCAGGACCCCGATGTTTCCCTGGTCCCCGTATTTGCTGAGGGACGAGTCAAAATCAGAGTTTGGGTAAGCGTAGCTGAACATTGCTGACGACCCGTCAGCTTGTGTGTCAAAATTTTGTGATTGGTACGCGGATTGATCCTGAAAAGTGAAAATACCGATAATAATTATAGCCCATATGCCTAGTCAGCAGGTAGAAGTTTTGGGGGCAGCTGACCTATTAGTCGTTGCAGACCGGTGGTAGTGAGGAAATTCGGCACCGTATTGTAATGTGGAGGAACAAAAACAGGCAGTATAGAGATCAAGCCAAAGAGTGGCTGAATAAAATTTATGTTATATATATATAATATAATGATCAATTAGTGGAATATTCTTAATATAGAATAGACGTAATTTGCTAGCATGTAAATTTATTATGTTGTCCCTAGCTATACTTTAGTATGTTTCAAGTAATGACATAATGACATAGAAATATTTCTAGACTGCTCAAGCCATAAGCTAAGTATACTACTGACATAAGACGGACGGTGGATTGAACATTTGGTGATTGATGGTGTATTTTTGTGTAGTTGAAAAAATATGTTTCCACTTGTTTTCTCTTTTTAAATTCCAATAAATTGCTGATAATATGTCATTCCCTCACTATTCACTTCAATATTATGTTGTCGTTCCAATAAATTCGGTCCAATAAATATGGGCCTAGTGAAAGGGAGGTAGGAAGTAGAAAGCTCGTTTTGTAACATTTTTACAGTGATAAAAGGTTATTTTAATATTCATATTCATATATATATTATTAAATTAGATTTATATGGGCAATTCGTGTCGTCTGTGTTATAGTCGTAACTGGGCAAAGTGTTCTATAATGACGTTGAATGAAAACCGGGCCCCTCCCCCCCAAAAAATCAAATTCTGTCTACGCCACTGGGTACCCACAGGACCAATGGATACGCTTTGTAACTTATTCTGTATGGTGAAATCAAAAGATCAAAAGAGGTCAGAGGGAAAAAAGAGTAACATACTGTATATACACTGGAGCCTGAACGTCAAAGTAATTAATACGGTTTTGTATTTACTTATAAACTTCAAATAGATACCTACGGTACTGATATTGCGACTTTGCCGTGTACCTACAATAAAAACTGAGTCTTATTTGTTCTGAACCCTTTCAGTTTTCACTTTCAGAAATGAAGTAAATTAGAGAGAAAATTTATTCATCCTAAAACAGAATAAATTACCTGTAGAATACTAATACGCCTACTAACAGGATTACTAAGAGTTCTTGTGCTGTCAGACAGTGAGAAATTAGAATAAAGAGTTGTTATACAAGATATTATCTTACAAATGACGGTGTGGCACTGTGTTAGAACAATATCATAGTTTGTACATCCTTTTTTTTAAAGATTAATCGCATACAAACAATTTAATGAATGAATGTATCCGATTGATCTAGATGGAAGCTGACCATACATTGCTAATTTCTATTTAACAAAGGGTAAGTTGGATTTACATTGCCTGCTGTGTTAATTGCCACTAGAGACATGGGCCTCATAGTCATCGAACAATTAGGGCGGAGCCCATTGTCAGGGAACAGCCGGGAATATAAGTCCTTTGTTAAATAGTATTGCACCATAGCCATTAACCTATACATTGTTCATTCCTAGTTCACTCCGAAATCTTTTAGTTGTTTATATTTTTTTATTTAACTTACGTAAGATTTGGACCATCCTAGTAGCAGAGGACTATTTTAAACATAAGAGGTACTATACAATTTTTAGTAAGTTAATATACATAAGTAGTTGCCACTAGAGACATGAGCCTCATAGTCATCGAACAATTAGGGCGGAGCCCATTGTCAGGGAACAGCCGGGAATATAAGTCCTTTGTTAAATAGTATTACACCATAGCCATTAACCTATACATTGTTCATTCCTAGTTCACTCCGAAATCTTTTAGTTGTTTATATTTTTTTTTAACTTACGTAAGATTTGGACCATCCTAGTAGCAGAGGACTATTTTAAACATAAGAGGTACTATACAATTTTTAGTAAGTTAATATACATAAGTAGTAAATAAGTAGTGATTTTTCCATTTATAAAAATACAATATATGCAAACCGGGTAAAGTCCTTTTCGGTTAATTTTTCAAGCGAGCCAAAACTAAAGACGTAAGGGGAAAAACCGGAAAGGTGATAAAAAGTTGATTTTTCAGAAATCTAATTTTAAAGTTTCAAGTAGCCGTATCTTCCCTTCCCATGTATACTGTTTGTGCCATTTGAGCAGAACCTTGCTTGTTTTTCTCCGCTTTTAGGTCATTTAAAACTACGTTAAAAACTGAACAGAATGCCACCATTATCTCAATTTCGACCAAAAGTACACCTTTCCGGGTTTTCCCCTGACGTCTTCAACTGTAGACTAAGTGGCCTTTGATTGCATCTGAACCTAATATTTGAACTAGTTTTACGCTAAGCTATGCCAGAATCAGCTTCTGATAATTAATTCAATGGGTAGATTTCAGTTCCAGACGAACATCGATGTCAAAAACCCAATTTCAGACATTTGTGGAATTTGTCCGATTTGCCATATACCACTCATATAATATAGTGTCGTTGCAGTGCGCAAACATTATAATTTAAAAGTTCTGGTTGGCGCCTTTCATTAGCATACCTACTTGCAGTACGACCTCTTATTTTAACCCTAACATTGAATATTATAACCCCGCAGGTGCTGCATGACCTTCTGTACGGAAGAAAGTGGTTTGTTGGATATTAGCTTTCGTTTGCATCGAGTTTTGTTCGAGAACATTGCGTGACTACGCAATAAAACCTTTGTCTTCAAACTAACCCAAGTGAAATTCCTTAATTTGCCAATTTTGGGAACCGGTAGATTAGTGGTTAGGCACAGGCCCAATCTTCTTCCCATTTTATCAGGTACTCATCCGTAATTCCTAGTTCCACGGAAGAATTTGCAGTGAAGAGTACAACAGACTTCTTCTTCTTCAAGTTACAGCCGGCTGGCTGGTTGGCAGCAGCATGTGGCATCGATTCCTCCACACCCCTCGATTCTGGCAAGCCCTCTTCAGCTCCACGTTTGTATTGGCTCCTGCATCCCCATCACTTGCTGCAGCTACTCTTTTCTCGGATGCCCAGGTCGTTCGACGCCTTCCATGGTTCCCTCTATGGTGCAGCTTACGAAGTTTTCGTGTCAAAGCAAATGTCCAATCCAGTAAGCTCTTCTTCTACTTATCGATGCAACCAGAGTTTTGCTTTCGCTTACGAGTATTTTGGTTAGGATCTCCTCATTTGTAACATGGGCTTGCCTAGGTATTCGTAGCATGCGACGATAGCACCACATCTCGAATGCTTCGAGTTTTTTTTAGTAATTTCTAGTTGTACAGGAGACAAATTAAGCGAAAATATGGCAATCAAGCGTTTTCCTTTTAAATTGAATCCAAATTAACACACTCAATACACTGTACAACATGTAACGGGTACATATGGAAAGCCGTCAGCAGGGTCAGAGCTAACGACAGTTTTGGCAATTCGGGCCAATGGTCCATTGAGGATGGGGGTCTTCCATTTGAAATTTGTGTAAGCAAACTGCCGCCTTCTTTTACCACACCCTTGTAACACATGTGAAGAAAGCCTGTATAAGCATGGGATGACACCATTTTCCAGAATATCATCTATTTGAATGCGACTTAACGCCTTCTTTCGCCGTGCCCTTCTATTGCGCTAACGTTTATAATATGGTCTCACTCTCGGACTACAGATTAGACGCCTAATTTTAACCAGTAATTCATACAATAGTATGAGCCACTGCAGGGTTTCACCTATTTTCGAAACCTTGAACTGAAAGTCAGTGAGTGCTAACAAACTTCCCAAAACTAATTACTAATGATGAAAGGCCCATTTGAATCGTTCGGGTTAGAATTTTAATAAAATGAGGAGAATTTGCATATAATGGAGAGCTAGAGAAAAGACAATGGACAGTCGGAACCCAAACAATTCCCTTGAATAAAATAGGAGATAAAATTTTCCCTTGCAATACTGTGCAAAAGAGTCAAGTCTACCCCCGCACACAATGGTTCCTCTGCTCCTGAGAGTCTATGCCATTTGTTATTAGCTTATCCATTGTAAAAAAAATAATCTTAATTACATGTTTAATCCTAAGCTACGATGAAAAATAATCAACATAGTAAACCGTCTGCAAAACTGATTAAATAAACTCACCTTATTAAAATCTCCAAAATCGTCCATCTGTCCGCCATTGAAGCCACTTCCACCCGACGCCGATGCGAAGTTTGTGACCCCCTTGCCGACGATCTTTCCGATGCCGCCAATGATGCTGGGCAGGAAGAGCGCCAGCAGGATAGACTTGAAGATCTGCGCGCCAATCAGGAACGGCAGCATGAGCTTCTTGAGGCCGAAGGCTAGGAAACCCAAACCGAACCCGGTGAGAAACGAGTTTTTTCCTCCAAAGAAGCGGGCAACCGCTGAAATCAGGAAGCCAGACACCGTGCGCTGCAGTGCTTACAACCGGTGCAATCTGTGCTAGCTAGGTTACTAAGTAGTGATTAGGCTATTCAATTTTGGGAGAACAATTATTGCCTTTCGACGGGTGCAATGTGTGCTAGCTAGGTTACTAAGTAGTGATTAGGCTACTCAATTTTGTGAGAACATGTGTTCTATTATGGTCTTTCAACGGGTGCAATGTGTGCCAGCTAGGTTGCAAAGTGGTATTAAGGCTATTAAATTCTAGGAGAACATATGTTCCGTTATGGTCTTTCGACGGGTGCAATGTGTGCTAGACAGGTTGCAAAGTGGTATTATAAGGGTATTCAATTCTAGGAGAACATATGTATATACATATCTGGAAGGGACTGGAATGAGATACAAAAGTTTATGACTGAGGATTCACAACATCTTAACACTTGGTTCCAAATCCATGGCCTTACAATTAATGTTAGTAAAACCTGTTTTCTGCCATACAATCTAAGAACAGGAAGTATAGATGAGCCCGTCGAAGTGAGATGCCATGCGTATAATTGCGACTTACAAAATCCAAATTGTCAATGCCCAGCTATCACTAAAGCACAAACGACGAAATACCTTGGCGTCCACTTTGACAGTGATATGAAATGGAGCAGCCACTTAAAATCGATAAACGGAAAATGTCGAAATTTTTTAAGACAACTTTTTTACCTCCGCACGGTCTGCCCTCAAAAAATTTTAATCCAACTATGCCACTCACTTTGTGAATCTCGGTTAGCGTATGGTATCCAAGTGTGGGGTGGGACCTTTGTTACAAATTTAAATTCACTTGTAGTTACCCAAAAATACCTTATTAGAACAATACTCAAAAAACCTAGAACTTGGCCATCATTCCCTCTCTTTGCGTCTCTCGGTTTATTCCCGCTGCGGCACTTGTTCTTATACAAGACATTGCGAATTTTTTACTCTATCAGTGGGGACATGGTACAGAGACCGAGACCAGCAAATACTAGAAGAATTGAGCACCTTGTAGTACCAAGGGCATACATAGCAAATTTTACCAAATCCTACCAATATATAGCACCAAAATTATTTAACTTACTTAATATTTGTCCTGGGTAGCTGTCAATAAATAAATTTTCCAAATTCGTCCGGGAATGGCTGATGAGACGGGAAGAGGTGGAATCTTTATTTGAAAAAGTGGACTAGACTGTTATGTGTTTACGAGAGATCTGTTATTATTAATATGTAAGTGTAGTTTAATAAGTTAAATTAAGTCTAATTGATTTTTTTTCTTTTTTCTTTAGTTTTAGAGTAGGGTAAATTGTTATAGTTCTTCATGTGGGGCTTTACAATTATTGTATTTAAATTGTTCTATATTTAATACATTCATTCATTCATTCATTATGGTCTTTCAACGGGTGCAATGTGTGCTAGGTAGGTTACACAGTGACAGCTATGCTATTAAATTTTTGCAGAGCATTATTTATTGTACAATTATTGCCTTTCGACGGATGCTATGTGTGCTGGCTAGATTGCAAAATGGTAACTAGGCTATTAAATTCTAGGATAACATACATTATATGTTCCATTACAGTATTCCAACGGGTGCAATGTGTGCTAGTGCCAGGTACATAACTAAATTATAGTTGCTATGTAAGGAAACATAATTATGTGATTTAGTATTAGTCCTTCACAAGCAAATGTTGTCCTACTACGGATGCAATGTATTAAAGCTAGATTATTATTGCAAAAGAATGGGGAATTAATCAATTTGCCAAAGAGACTCGCTCGACATTTGTTTACAAAATATGTGCAAATGTCTGACTCAACTAAGTTTGGGTACGAGTCAATACTGGGGTTAATTTATAACGAACTGGAGGATGTTTGATTAGGCTTAGGTACAAGGGAACCTGTGCTCGAAGGCATAATAATGGATCCAGTGATTTCCAATTACTCCTGCCGGCTGTTTGCTTACTGACGGGTATTGTTTACTGTCAAATTTCAAGGTCAGTTCAATCCTCCCTTGCGTTACTAATTAGAAAATGGATGTTGGAAGTAGTTTAGCACAATCAAATACACATAAATTGACCCAAAAACAAAGCCGAAGAATATGAATGGATTAACTACTACGAATCAATAATTATTTAACTATTTGTATTGCCATTGAATTAAGTGCATATCCAAAAGAGGAACCGCGCACGGGCTGAAGCCTTGCGATATATGATTTTGTTGTACTCTACACTCTGCGTCGAAACTGGATACCTATACAATAATAACTATAATAGTAATGAAACGGTTGTGGTAGGTTCATAAAATATGCGTTGTATTGTAAGATAGAAATAAGAAAGGACATTGTTCCACGGCGTCACTCTTATGCCATTTACCAAAGGCAGGTAGGCTTCAAATTCAAATGTTTGCTCTTTTGTAATATTATGGTCTTATAAAGTTAATATGAGATGCTGGACATGTTTATGAGCGCTTTTGCTCCGAAAAGTACGCTGCAGCATAGGTAATGGTATTTTTCCCATTCGTTTACACAAAACAAATTCTCTTTTCTTCTATATAGCCACAGGCATTTGCCATGTGTGACATAATTACAGGGAGTGTCATTAGTCAATTATTCTATATGGTTAGTTTATGAAATTAATGTTAAGTTACTAAGTAATGGATTAACGTTAGTTAGGTTAGGTTATTTATGTATGTGCTATAGTTTAGGACTGTACCTACATGTATATATTAAACGCGGAAAAGCTCACTTACAAAATTCCGATTTATTTGTGATTTAGCCTACGCTCGTCAAATAACATAAAGTATTGTTGTATAATAAGTTATATATAAGAGAATTTTCTAATCTGCAATTGATAGCTTAGTAGGAAATATATTGTTGTGCAGGATAAAAATTTTGCTCGTATATGAGTTTTATATGCAATGGACAATTTTCATCACAATGTACAGTATAGTACATAGGTACAGGCTGGCAGTTTCGCTTGAAGCGTCATTTTGAATAATTCTAAAATGTTAAAATTGTAACATGAAAACTTTTCAAATTCAAAAAGCATGCGTGGCAGGTTGCATATGCATTCTCCTGTAAAAGGGTTTTACCAAAAATTAAATTAATATTTGGTCGGTTGTAACAGTACGAATACCCCGGGTTTAAAAGGGACTGCTGGACGTGTTTCTGCCTCAGCACAGCTTAAATCGTCAGCTATGATTAATTATTGTTGTGCTCCCCAGATTACTGTGGGAAAATTGGGAAGGAAAATGTCTGCCAGTTCCGATAAATCTCTATCCTCCGCTTTTTGTGAGACTTAGTTTTTGCTATCCTATTCATACAGTGTGTTACTACAATATATTGTATAATAAGTTAAGATTTGGGTTCTTAAAAATTTTTGATGTTATCATTTCAACGATTTTTGAATACCTGTAATGATTTTCAAAAAAGCATTGCCAAAATTTCTTTGTTAAGTTATATTGGTCAATCGTTCCATCGGTCAATTCAGTGCTTTGTGATTGGGAAAGTCGATGGCAACCGAAATTTAACCTTAGGACAATTATTTACCATGGAACTACCACTACTCATATTACCTATTTCGGTACCTATACTAAAATGAATAAATAAGGAAGCATGTACCGTTTCGAATGTACCGATTCTTCTGTTAAGCATGCGCTAGCAGGTTTCCCCGTATGTATACGAACTATACACAGTAAACGTCTATTAACTATGTAAATTGCTAAATATTGATATTTTGGTCTGCTCTGTTTTTGATTAGACAATGATTAAACTCTCAGAACTCAATTATTTTCCTATCCACCCGCAGCGCCATTCGATTGCTTCCCCTTCAATTTCGTCGGATGACCTAGCTAGATAATAGACTGTTAAGCGATAGAAAATATTGGCGCATTGAAATGCTGAACGCGGAATATTTATTAGACATATTTCCCGGAAAACGAATACCCTTTTAGCAGTATAGGCTATTTCTATATCCGGGGCCGGAGTGAGAGTAAGGCGAGTGAGGCCGCCTTGAGCGCCATCAAGAAGGGGCGCCAAAATACTACATCCTATTTTGACAAGAATAAGAACAAGCACGACCAATTCCAGTTCTGCATCAAACGAAATGGTTGGCAGCAGGGGCGCCACCTCGTCCATAAGGAGGAAGATGCCTCGCCCATGGGTAGGTCTCGGGCGTGGCCAATCGTTGTACATCAAGAAACCTACTCATTATTCCCGGCTTATTTGTTCAAACCTTCCCTCCCTCCCCTCCAATAAGCATTTTTAAATGAACAGAGCACTAATATAGTTACCAAAAGTTCTAAACTAATTGTTAAAATATAACTTTTTACCCCTTTTTATCCCTTGAAACAAAAGTGAGGGATGACCTCAGGAACCTCGGTCTCTCGCTGGTTGATACTCAAGACCAAACCACCTGGAAGATGAGAATCCGTGCCACCGACCCCGTGAGAGGGATAAGGCGCCGTTAAGGTAAAGTAAGTACCTACTGCAGTTTTATACTGTAAAAGAGATCTTAGCATATTTAAAGAACCGGTCCGAGTTTACTCGAACATGCTTTCCAATTTATCAACATTAGTAGATAGAGAATATGAGTAATTATATGGTAAATAATTTTCCAGTGGTTAAATTTCCGATATCTCGGGGGGGGGGGGGGGTTGTCAACCTGACGTCACTGGAAGTGAGATAAATTCTAGATAGGTCAGACCAACTCATTAATTACCACACAGCAATAATGGCAGGGCACGCGATGCATTTGAGCGCGAATTTTCTATCAATTTTTCAAAAAATAATTTTTTGTGCAAAACCAAATATTTTTTGGGAAAGCAACCTATCCGGTTTCGTTACTCAATTTAACAATTAAAACATTCCTGAAGGTAGAAATCATCGATAGAAAGGTTTCGCAGAAAAGTGATTTTTTAGTCATTTTTCATTAAAATTTAGTTATTTTTATTTTTTTATCCCCAGAAGCAAACTATCAAGGGGCAAGCGACCCCCCGCATTTTGTCAACATTAATAACGACTACAATAATTATATGTGAATTTAAAAGAAATCGTTATAGCCATTTTTGAGAAATAATTTTTTTATGCGTTTTTTTGGAGTTTTTTGAATTTAAAACCCCCCCAAATTGAGATAGCCCCCCCAAAAAAAAGTTCCCGCGGTATGATTTTTGTAAACCTACATGCAGAATTTCATTAAAATCGACTGAGCAGTTTGCCCGAAAATCGACGAACAGACAGAACATGAATTTTGTGAACCTACATGCCGAATTTCATCAAAATCGATGGAGTGGTTTGCCCGGAAATCGATGCACAGACAGAGCGACAGACAGACATTTCGTAAAAACCAATTTTTTGGGTTCCTGGGACCTGAAAACGTGTAAATCCGTTGAAATCTCGGAATCGAAAATTTCGACCATCACAAAGCTTTCCTTATACTACGTATAAATTGGAAAGCAATGAATAGACATTTAATTCTTTATTCATTTATTCGATAGAAAAGCGTCTTGGATGAAAAACATAACAATTTTTATGGTGCCATTGTGCCATAAATCTGCCTATAAAAGTAGTGACACTGTGTTGGGGCACAATATGCCAAAATAAGACTTAAGTGTATATACTTTATATATATATACGATACACTGCGATACGTACGAATTGTACCCCAATAAATTCAGGACCGAAAATTGGCTACCAAGCAAACTGCGGAATCAATGATCGACGTGCCCAGCAACCATTGACAACCATTCTTAGTGCTGATTGGTTAGCGCAATATGGTACCTGACAGCTTATCATCCACTTTCCCCCATATACCTCAATTACTCCCTCAATCATGTGGGCGACCTAAAAATGTACATTTCTGGAATAATAAAATTGCAAATCACGGCACGTAACAGTGAGAGTAGTTAGTAGAAGTGTTCTGAAGATGGCGGGCATGACAATAAACTGGGCAGTAGGTAATAATTGCTGCGTGTGACCTCAAAAGAAAGTAAACATTTTGAAGAAGTGGAGCTCACGAGGCTCTTACTTCATTAACACCAGAGATTCCCATTAACAAGAGTAAATAAACCGATGATCGAGCTATGCGATCAACTTTCAGTGTATAAGAAAGTATAAAGGCTCCATTCAAAGACATTGCAATCCTGTGTGACGAGCCAAAGACAATTACTTAATTATACAAATCATAGTATTGAATAATGATTTGTATTCAATGGTGGCCCAATCCAATTCATTGCCCAAGGCTCCACCATCTTGAATTTTAAAAACAATTAACGTATAATATATATTACCTTTAATTTAATAACTTTGATTTTTTGTACAATAATTTAAAGTTATATAATTAATTGTGATGTGAAAATGTAAATGCCTCCATTGTGGATCTGAATAATCTGTTTTTGGCATATTACACGCTAATTATTTATTTTTAAGTTTCCACAATAATGAGCATCCTAGTTCCTAATAATTTCAGCTGTTCTGATTTCTGCTGAATAAAATTAATTATACAGATTATTATTATTATATTTGAAATAGAAGATTTATTGAACTTCTCATAACGTTTTCATAAGAAAAATTAGGAAGGAAGAAATACACAATTCCCCAGAATTTGCAAAAATACCATTGTAGTATTAATTGGTTATTGATCTGCACCCCTTATCAGCAGAATTTGGAAAAGTTCAGCATATTGAATTTTATTCGAGCTTCTTCAAAATTGGTGATATTTTCCACAGATTTTTTTGTGAAATAATCAGAACAATAAATGAAGAATATAATATATAAAAATATTTTCGAAATTCGAATAATACTCTCCTTCAGTCTGTCCCAGTTTTCTGGGATAACACACTACGGTAAGTGAGTAGTCAAGTGGCGACTTCGGTGGCAAGGTGATAGCGTGCTTGTACTTGTGCGAGTCTCTACACAACTTGCGGTCGGAGACGTGTCGTAACTCGACACATGCGCCTATTAGGTGACTTAGTGAGGCAAATGAAGAGGTTAATCGGATACATTCATTAAATTGTTGGTACGCGATTAATATTTTTTTATAAAAGAAAAAGAAACAAGAAAAGAAAAAGTCAAGCTCAGTGTTCATACAGGGGTGAGTGTTTTTTTTCTTTTTAGTAGGAACACAATGTAAGTTTTATTACCGAATATGCCCGCTATGGTACACATAGTATGTAGCTTCATGCTGTAAGCAAAGTTTAACAGGATTAATAGAAAATTACATTGTATAACACCATACAATCCCAAAATTTTCAACCCAAAAAAGGAAAAGGATAATTTGGGAAATATAAATTCGCGCTGTATCCAAAGGGAGTGACTATATCATTACAATTAAATTTCCCCCGCCGTCTCCCCAAGCGTGAATATTTTTTCACTTTCACTCCAGCAAAGTAATAATTCAAAGTTAAAATTTGTCATGCAACTTAATTAACATCGATTTTCTCGAGCTGCTGCTTTAGTTCATTATTAATTTTGTGCTAATTTCGTATGAATGTTAGGGCTTTGTTTGTCCGTGGGTTCGTTGCTTATTTGGCCCAATATTTTATGTAGACTGCTGGGAATTGGGGAATGGTAATGTTGGCAAGGTCGTGCCCAGGTTTTTGTTGGGGGAGGGGGTCCAAAAAATGTTTAAATTTTTTTTTTCTGAGGGGGTCCCTCGGACCCCCTACCCCTGGACACGACCTTGATGTTGGGATTTGTGAGAGGGAACTTGGATCACTGACAACATCCAATGGGCTAATTGTAAGAGTGGGCCGAAAGACCCAAAAATTCACCCGCGTGGAAAAGTAACGACGATTTCCTTTCTTTCAATTTATTACAAACAAAAGGACCGTTTAATATGCCCTCAAATCAAGATGTAGCACCAAAAAGGCAGGATCAGCGAGGTTCTATGCCCGAGGGCTGGTAAACTATCCTCTCTAGACTCTCATGTGTTTACGGCTGTGGAACGGGAAATTAATATATTTTGTGTGACAAAACATTTGGAAACCTCTCCCTTATCATGATAATAATTTTTACATACAGCATCTAGGTTTCATTCAATTTTCTTACGTTGCTATCTTACAAATTATATACGAACCTTATTTATCTTAGACTGTACCTGAGTAGGTAGTTCATGTTCGTATGAAAAATGGTAAGGTAATACAACTGAATGCAATACCGCAATTGCTATACTCTAGGACAGACCCTTAAGCTAAAATAGTTTAATGCCCAGTGGCGGATTTACCAATAAGTAACTGAGGCCAATGCCTAAGTCCGCGCGCGCGTACAGTTAACGATTTTTTGTGTGCATATTATTTAATAGTTATCAGATATTAAGGAATAATTTTTGAAATTTATGCATTTATTTTTTAAATTCAAAATAGTGGTTTCATTGGTGAACACTCCCCCCCCCCCCCCCACACTATACATAGAATAATTATTAATGTTCTCGACAAGGGCAGTGTCTATATTAGCACAAAGCCAAATCCGCCCCTGTTAATGCCCAAATACGCCCAAAGTTGATCCCATTCTTTCGCAGAGACCGTCACCAAATTAGGTGCTATCACCGAGCTGATTGGTTTGCGGTGAACCTACCAATCGGCCGAATCCCATTGAAATTGAACGAGCGGCAACCACAAATCACTGCAACTTGATTGTCACCCCAGTCGCCTTTGCTCCTTGCTTCCTAGGCTCAATTACTTACAAGCCATTGTTCCCCGGTGAATTCCTGCTAGCTGAAGTCAGTTGTGCCATTATGTTGACCGCTAGTCAGGCGTTACAATGACGCCATCGCGCTTTCTCTGCAGCCAGAGCCAAATTTATTCCAAGTTCAAAGGCATGAAGAAAGAACTTTACAAATTAAGTTATTTATTTCCAGACCATCCCATCGAAACCTTTAATGAGTGGATATTATATATATATATTATAGTTTTTTATATGCTTGCCTGTTTAGGATTTAGAAAGAAAGAAAGAAAGAAACTTGTCTTTATTTTCCATGTAGGTGAATTTTGGGCCTTTCGGCCCACTCCTACAATTAACCTATTTACGATTTATTTATGCTTCTAAATTTAGTAAGTTATATTATATTATATTATAATTGTGTCCCAGTAATATGACACATTTTTGATGTGTAAGAGTGTAAGAGAGGGCTTCTCAGCCCTAACTCCGCTAGCTCGGCTTACTTATAGAACAAGAAGTCATTATTTATTTATTTATAATATTGGACGGCGCCACCATGTATGTATACAACACAATTTACAATATATCTGTCACATAATATTTAATTATGGTATTGCTTATAATGCATGGTTGTGCCGTGAAGTATTTCTTACCGAGGCTTTACAAGCAATTGCGGAACCCGCTTATAAAATTTCTATAAAATTCTATTCTTAATATTGTAATAAATGCTCGCAGAGCTGGGGGGAAAAAAATCTCAGATAGGATCCAAAAGGGATTTTTTGTTTTACTTGCACTTTCTTAAGAAGGTATGATCAAAAATTTGTTTACTTCGTTATGGCTTAGGTATTCCTACCATTGAGGAGAAAATAAATAACCGCCTCACACAATAACCGAATCCCATCACACTAGTAATTTTAACTAGTCTGATAGGTTACTGGCAATATCTGTTACGAACATAGTCATTGAAAACATTTCACATAGTAATATACAGTATATTGGATGCAGTGTTTCCATATTGGTTGGACCGTAAGTTGCTACAAGTTGACTACCGATAAGAAAGAAGCATTGTGTTTCCAAAAGTTATGGCCAATGCTAGAGCTGAGTGAGCTGCAGGCTACTATATTGGGGTCGCAGGTGGTGGATAGCAAAAAGACCACCAGATAAAGGTGGCTAATTGCGAATATAACGAATAAGCAGTCCCCGACCAAGCAGCGACATAATCGGAGGGTGTAGTGGTAAGTCTGGTTGTGCAGGCTCGTCTAGAAAAAGCCACAGTAGCCCGAGGTTGTCTATGTGACAGGGCGAATAGTAGCAACTAGCCTTTTACTAGGGCACTCTTTCGTCCTGGGACTGAGAAACTGGCCCCAAATGCGGAGGAACTCGATGAAGAGCCAACGGCATAAGATTGCAAAAGGCAAAGGGAAACCACTGCATTACAATTCCCTAGGGCAGTCATCATGACTAAATACATTCGATACTCTACAATATACTTGACTTCCTTTTGGTGACTCCGAAATATACGGTACCCATCTAACTGTTTACAACTGCCATGATGGTCGACAATCTTCAATAGAGGAGGCATATGAAGAATGGCCAATGGTTTGATAATCAAGCCAATTTAACAGACTAAGGCGCAAATTACACCGACCTCGCATTTGATAGTGATCCAGACATTGACGTGGCAGCAGACATTAAAGACTGCCATTAATATCTGCTACCACGTCAATATCTGGATCACTATCAAATGCGAGGTCGGTGTAATTTGCGCCTTATCAAAAGGCGATTAACAGCACAGACTCTTATGCCAAAAAAATTTAATATCGGACCGTAGTAGATATTGAGAATTTTCAGACAGAAGGTAGTACCCACCAAATGGAGAAAATTGACAAGAGTGTAGGTTTGTTTATAGGTACGTAAACTTTCCTCGTGGAGCTGATACCTAAACCTGGCAACAGTAGGTCATTGGAACTCCCGGCGACTTTCGATCTCGCTCGCTTTATGTTCCGGTTAAACTCGATACTCAACGCGGAGACTACCTGCCTGCTTCTTGGAAATAAATCAATTATTTATGGAAACACCTGATTCCTCATCATCTACTGAAGACGGAGAAGAAGTTAATTAGTTACGGAGGGATTTAAAGGCTTGTTTTTCATGTTCGGTACGTAAAAGATGTCTGTATTTTTTTCTATTTTTGGATTACATTGTGTTCCTGCAAATAAATACGACTATTGGAAGAGATAAGCAAATTCTGGAGGGATTAAAAATTGTAGGTTTACTGTTTTTTTCAGTTCAGTACCTACATAACTGTAGTCTTGGATGAAACTACAATGTCCATTGTGCATGTTGTCCGAACCTGCAGTACAAAGGTCTGTAGCCTAATAAATTCTCGAGTTGTTCCAATATGTTAAGGTATTACTTTCAATTTCTCTTCGTATGTTGCCTGCATATGAAAGGCTATGGCGTGTATGAAACCAAAAGCTGAATCTTCTTGGCATCTGATAATCTGATAAGAATTTTTAATTACTAAATCATTAACATGTAAAATATTTTAAATATTAAAAATTGTACAATAAAATGGGCTATAATTTGCTAAATAAATTAATAGGTGAAGTATTTAATTCAGTTCAGGATATGGTATCTATATTACAATAATATATTATCACTGAAATTTTTTTGAACGCTATAGGTTCACAGAAACTAAGCTACATTGATCCGTATTTTATTAGCCAATGGGTTACTTAAATACATAAATTGGAAAGCAGAACATTTCAGAACATATTTATCGTCAATACTAATAATGAAATTAAAAATAAATCAATTAAATAAAAATAATAATAAAGTCAAATTTTAGAAATTTGATGGAATTGAGCGACTGACTGGTTTTGTTCTACCATCAGGTTACCCTATGACTGCCACTAGCCACAAAATATTGAATGAAATGGCCAGAACTAGTAGAAAGCTCATATTGTACCATTTTTATTAGTGATAAAAGGTTATGTTAATATTTCTTTTTAATTACCTTTTACTCCCGGGACAGCAAGGTAAAATTCAATTCAATTCGTGGCTTCAGTGGTATACTCGTAAGTGGGTAAATTGTTGTGTATTGACGTTGCATACCCCCCCCCCCCCCCGAAACAAATCTGGCTACAGAACATAATCCAGGTACAGACACATCTACCAGAGCTAATGAAACCAGAAGGACCCAACGTTCAATCTTCAATCTTCAGGTTACAAAAAGGAGGTGGACCGGATAACAATAAGTCAAATGCTGCCGAGCCCGACTGGTTTCGAAAAAGAAAGAATACTGAACGCATTATATTTACTAATTCCGCAGAATGAGATTAGAATAAAATTATGGCATGCTGTAAGAAGCGAGCGGAACAGAGTAGTCTGCTAATGCATTTCCCATTAATTTTCTAACCATCTTATGTGATCTTACTTCACTTCTTACTTGCGGATGCAGAATGCATTATCAGCTCCGCTAATGTAGTACTTTGAAAGTGAAAAAAAAACAGTGGTTACATGGTAAAATCTTCGCCTAGGGAATATGAAAGCCATCATTAGGTTAATGTTAAATAAAAAAATTTTAGTCTCGCAAACATTTAGGTTTCCATTTCCACGACATTGGCATTTAGCTAAGCTGACAGAGCTTGTCACAGTGCCAGGTTTGGCTATGGGACCACGAGGGCCATGCCCCCCCCCCCAAAAAAAAGGGCCCCCTCAAAAAGCCGCAATACACAAAATCACAATAGATTAAAAACTAAAGCAAATATAAATAAACTTGTCGAAATATTTGGCGGGAAATTAGAAAGTGCCGTAGCATTAATGATAAATCGCCTTACTATTGTATTCTATTTTGCATCCTGTGCCTATATTTGTGTAACAGTGTAACACTTTTCCGTCCTAGGAAGGGCCCCCACAAAATTCCGGCCCACAAGGCCAAACCCGGCACCCGGCTTAATAAACAATACAACATAGCTACAGACACCAAAAAGTGACCCTCGCTACCTTTTCTCCTACTTGAAAGAAGTCCATTACGTCAAACCCTATACTGTAAACCAGGGGCTTAAAGTTGGTGGGGCACTTTCCATCTTGCCCCCCCCCCCCCTAGCCCCGAGCATTGTAAGACGTGGTTCATGGAGACCCGGGGCGGCCTCTTTGCAGCAATATGAAGATAAACATCCCTTTGTTAGCTTTGTAAAATCTACTGCTATACTTTCCTACTATTAAAATGCGTAAAACCCTACTATTTTGCTTTTCAATTTTTCCTTATCCTGCCTGATGACGTCATAAGGTCTACTTAGTTTTGCCCCCACCATCATTCTAAAACCTTACGCCTCTGCTGTAAACTAGGAGCTTAACGTATGGTCAATTTATTATTTTTTTCTAATTCAGAATTATGAGACAAAACAAATTTTAAGCTAACTTAACAAATGGTTGTTATTTACATTTTTTTAATGTGTCTATGGACATGACTTGCAAGAGTATATGTTTTTTCTTCAATTTACAAAATTAAATAAATAAATAGTGACTTTATGTCTTCAGCTCATGGCGTACTTGTAACTAGGGTGGCCCACGATCACTTGCTTGACATGCTCTCACTACCAGAGCCAGAAAATATAGCAAGTATGGGACTATCAGGTCAATTTTCATTGATATGATACAGGCCCTAAAATGTAAAAGGCCCTACAAATAGTTTGCCTTCATGGGCGTACACTCATACAAAATTATATAGTCTCTCAAATATTAGATTCTGCAAAATGTTGAACGACTGCCCCATGTTTCGCCGACCATGATTAATAAAAAGTTCCAGAAATAGCAGGAAAATACGAATATACATTTTTAATATTCATTACACAGTCTTACTTTCATAAAATGCTATTTTACATTTTTTATTACGGTACATTTAAATGAAGCAAAACGATGAAACCCTTTGTTACTTTTTAATAAATCCGTCATAAGAGATTTTTAATGATAATAAAGATAAAAAAAAATATATATATATATATACATCCGGCTGCTTTCTTTGTCACGTTTGTGTCAATGAAGGAAGAGGCATAAAAAAAGAAAGCCATGAAGCAGTTATTGAAAATAACATCAAAGCTCTAAGATTGTTGCCTTGCTTTTGTATTGTCAGCAACTGCAATTGTCTTACCGCTCTTCTTCTTCAAGCCACACCCCGACTGCGGCTAGCCGGCAGCAACCCTTCACAGCGATATCTTCAATCTTCGCGTTTTCGTGAGACGAAACAATGATGGGTTGCTGGTTATTTAGATGTTACTTGGACCTTTAATGAGGTAGATTCCCCATCATATGCCTATCCTAAGACTCCTAAGCACCATAATAGTAGGCATAATGCAAGAGGGCGACCAAGGAATGCGTACGCAGAAGACCTCAAGAAAGATATGAGATGCGGAACCTGTTTGGACTAAAGAGAACGGCCCAAGACAGGGAGGAGTGGAGAAGGAGGTGGAAAGATTTGCTGCAAACCAATCGTTAGATAGAAACCAAAGAAGAAGATGCTATTGATCGCTGCTAGAATCCAGTTTATCTGTTAGGGAGCTTTTCTTCTCCCATGAACAAAAGGGTGCCCATGCCCTATTGAGCATTTAGTATTTTTATATGGAAGGACTATTTTTCGATCCAGGCCTACTTATAGTGGCCCCATAAGTCTCTTGTCCAATGCCAACGACCCCATGGATTTCGGACATTATTTGTATTATTTCCATATGATCTTCTACCAGATCCAGATCCAGATATTCTACAGCATACGCAAGTGGAAGTCAAAAGAGGTCACAGGATGGCAAAACTGCCCTTAAGGGATGGCTGCACAACATTCACCCTCGTTTGCAAACATCAGTATTGTTGAGGGATTAATTTTTAATCTACTTTGTAGATTCTATGTTACACACCTTTTTTTGCTTTCTCTCTATAAAGTTTTAGAAGGGTACATGAAATAATAACAAGGGTATTCACAATGTTGAAGTAATCAAATTACCGAGCAAAAAATGGTTTGGGTTTCTACGATAAGGGATATTTAATTACATAAACAAATCTCCTCTTCAGTAATAAGGCAGTAGAATCCGGGATGATAGGCTGTGATTGATTTGAAAGGGTACTTCTGAACGTAATTATATTCTTTTACAGTAGGGAAAAATCATTGGGCAAATCATCAATAATTAAACCCTCTCCCCCCCCCCTTCTTAACGGATTATCTAGCACTCGCAGGACACTCTGTATATTGAGTGGAGTATCCTATTTGACAGCTGGTTAGACTATATATTGCACTTCAAAACCAGCACGATAAATTGTCTGCCGATCAAACAATCATTGTTCAATTTACGAGAGCCAATGAAAATCATAAATGTTTGCTGCCATATAGTGGAATTCAAACTCAACTAATTCACCTGGACTGGAAATTAGGGCAGTTTTCAAACGTACGCTTTGGAGTGATAAAACAATGAAGTGATAAATTGTTTTTTCTGGAAATCATGAAGTGTAAATCAGGTAATTTGTATGTTTTTTATTGTTTTATATCACCTCGAATGCTTTCTTGCAATTTGTAACAGAAAACCAAAACAAAAACCCACTAGCTGCAAACATGCACCAGACAAATTTTATTGGGAAATGTCGGAAACAGGTGCAAAAGAAAGTTGCACACAGTTGCAGAAGAAAAATGAAGATTTGATATTGAAATTTGTCTAATTTGTTAAAGCTGGCTATTATGATCTTTTCATCTAACCACTATCATTACTTTAAGGCTGTGGAACGGGAAATTAAATATCCAACGCTTATCAAGCCACAGCAGCAATCTTGTTAAAAAGCATCATGTAATAGGGAATCCAGAGACAGTGACATGATCAGGACACTGCAGTGGCGGATCCACAGGGGGGTCAGGGGGGTCATGAACCCCCCCCCCCTAAATGAGTAAATTCATATTAAATTCATATAAGGTAAAAAAAAATTGAGGATAAAACTCAACTTTTCAACAAAAAAAATTGTCTTTTCAACTTACAAAAACTTGTGACCCCCCCCCCCCTAAATTTTCCGCTGAATCCGCCCTGTCCTAAGGACAGATAGTGTAGACGCTAACACAGTAACCTGGAAAGGCTTAGATTGTGGGTTCGAGTCCCGGTCTGTTCAGAGTTTTTACAATTTCCTTTTGGGGTGTAATGTTCATGGGAGGTTGTCATCTCTACCCAAATGGATTTGCAGTAATAACTGTATCATACCTTATAGCACTGTAATAAAATTGGACACTTAAAGTAACTACTCATGTCGGGTACTCTCCCCAACATAGCACAGATAATTATTAGGGGTAGCTTTTCCTTCGCTAAGTATTATTCGAAAACATCCATTCTAAACAATATATTTGCTTATATTATGCACAAAGACGTGGATTCGCCTATACTCCCTTTAATTTTGTCTGTATTGCTTTGTTGGATTTTCCTTTACAACACCCAAGCATTAAAGGTGAAAGTGAAATTCCCTGTGTGTTTTAAATTTCAGCAGAACCCTTGATTTAGTGTCGACTGTTACTTACAGCTTTCTTTCATGACTCTTGTGCCACATCTAACTCAGCTAAACCTAGATAGCGAGTATTGGATTGCAACGTAATATAGGACTACATACAGTATATCAACGGCGTACTTACATCTTCCAGTATTCTCCAAATCATTACTACCACTGAATTCCTCAGCTACATCATACAACCTCACTTGTATCACATGTTTCCGCACAAAACTCACTATCCTTTCCAAAATAGAGACCTGTGGGTCTCTCACATCCAAGAACCCTTCCCGATCCCCTATAAACTTGAGCGTCACTCCCTTACTGATATTCACATTATCCCACTGATTCAGCACGGACTCCAAGTAGTGTAGCAGCTCGAACTCCTTGGACCTGATGGTGTCCGCAGTAAGGGTTTCAGGGTTGAGCCATTCCAGGTAGGGCTCGACACCTTGGGCGAGGGGTTTGAAGACGGGGGTTTCAGCGGTGGAAAAGGTCGCTGGAAGGTACACAAGACACAAACACCAAAGAAAAAGGGCCGCCACTCTCTGCGCCATGGTCGGGGCCTGACTAGTGCAAGTGGCACAGAGCCTGCCGTGCGCCTCAATTCATTCGACTAATCACGGGTGAGAACCACTCACTTCTTGGTCTGCTGCATGTCTTTGTGACCAGCAATGACCACTAGAATACTCACTGAAGTCATTGATAGTGCATATGTATGTTGCATTTTTCGCTATTGATATTCATGCAGAAATACTTGCAGTGAATTGTGCACCGGATTATTGCAACGTTGAGAACTACGCTATGAAACGGCGGGGGAAGGTTCTAGAATCTTTGAGACTCGTTATTACATCCACCAACCCTAATGGGTGTCTTATGGCTTATATAGTAAATAAATAAATAATAACTTTATTTTTAACTGAGTGGAGTCAGCAGACAGCAACATACACAGTAAAATTTACAGTAATGTTTAAAATCTAATTGCTATTTCCTTAAAACTAAATAAAGCACTCACTCATAGACACAAGCCTGGGGCGATTCGAATAATTCCTAGCCTATGTTATATTTTTAATTAGATGCTCTTAGAGTGTTTTAGCTTATATGATATTTAGCTTATATGATATATCGCTCAGGCAGTATAAGTCGAGTCCTGGTCACCTCCGATTTAATCGTGTGACTTTACCATGTTCCCCAAGTGGTTCGGAATCCACTATAATCAGGAGGTCCACCCTGTTAGTCAACTCCCCTTTCCCCGAGGTGAAAGAGTCTGCCCTTATGGTGCCTCAAGTTAACAAACAGACTCACTCCCCCCGCCAGGCTGACAGGGTTGCTTAAAGCAGAAATGCTGAAAGCAGGCGTTAGAAACAACAACAACAGCTTATATGATAGGGGAAAACGCCGGTCAAAACATCCCTAATAAAGCCGTGAACACGATTGAAGATGGCTTTATCAGACCTTCATTGGTTTGTCTTGCAGCCCATGTGTTATACAAATAACGACTGTTACTATTATACTATAAATTCTATGCATTTTTAAGTTTTTCTCAATTCTTTTATTTTCGTTGTTTTAAAAAAAAAGTTAATCGCATATAAACAATTTAATGAATGTATCCAATTGACCTCTTCAGTCGCCTTTGTAGGTTAGTACCCGTGTTGAGTTACGACACGCCTCCGATCACATAGCGTGTTGAGACTCGCACGAATACAAGCACGCTACCGCCGTGCCATCGAAATCGGTAAATGATAATAAATTATTATAGTATAATCCCTCATAACTGTCAAAATAATAAAGTATAACCTCTGCATATTCGATTAAATAAAATGAAATGTTGGATATTTTTACTTAAGCGTGCAATACAGTCGAGGCGTCATTGCATTTTAGTGATAATGTCGTACTAGTATGCCTATATAATACATAGATTTGCATTTTATTAGACTTTTATGTCTGCAAACAAATGATTATTTCTTTATTTATACAGTACAAGTATGGTACATACCAAAAAGTACTTTACATGAGCTGTTGAAAATTCTGTAGTAGTTTTACAAGGTAGCCTATGAGTAAAAACCAACTTTCACCACAGTATACGATAATTTGTACCTGTAATGCACCAAAAAGAGTAAGGGCAGGTTTCAGCAAGGCCAACTCCAAATAAGATCCAAGATAGAACTCGATGGATGCGAACAGAATGCTCTACTGCAGGGGTTCCCAAACTGTGGTCCATGGACCACCGGTGGTTCACGGAGCAAAGTGAGAAATAAGAAAATAAAAAAGCTGAAAATTTGAAGTAAAATACAGTAAGTCTTGCAGTGAACTATAAAATCTAACCGATATCAGTCCCAAACATATAATCAAGTATTACCACGTAGGCTAATATTGTAAGCACAAACTACTTGATCCTAGTCCTAGAATTTGACAATTGAGGAGGCTGTTTACAAACATGGCCAACTCCAAGTTGTAGAATTTTTCAGGACAGCGGATTTTCTGTTGAAAATTTTGATTAAGTTTATGACTAACCCTAGACTTCTCAGCGCTTCTGTGCGCAATCTGGCTGCTTTTGTCACTTTATTTTACAATGTGTAGGTGGACAATAAAAGTTTCTGCAAGGTCGGATCAAAACCCCATTTTGTGAAAAAATGAAGTTGGCCACTTTTGTAACCAAGCTCCTCAATTTTCCTGTCACTGTAACACACAGTAGCCTACAAAAGGATATAGGAGCATTACTTATGTCTCAATGTTGAGTAGCGGTACAGACTCCAACTTTCACCCAAAAGGTTATTGGTTCGAGTACCAGACTTACTACATTTTACGACAATGCTCCGGAGGGCATGTAAAGCAGGCGGTCCTAGTTGAGTGTAAGAGAGGGCTTTGTAGCCCTAACTCCGCTAGGCTGGCTTAGTAATAGAACAATAAAAAGTCAGTATTTATTTATAAATGTAACTTTTGTACGTGTATTTTATTTTGTATTAAATTCGCCCTATCGAAAAATGTTTTCTTTCATTCTAATGTAAGTACACTACAGAAAACCATTAATTTACTTTATAATAGGGATAAGTTAATTAGTTATTATTAGACACTGTGTCAATGATCAATAGATTTCGATACTGCACTTTACCTTTGCAATGTTAACGTAAGAAAACCTTGTTTTGTATAGCCTACAGCCGGTGCACATTAATAGGCGCGAGAAAGCTAAAAGCCAGTGCGATCTTTATTGTAATAAAATTGTAATTATTAAAATAATAGCGCTGCAAATCCCCATACAAAAACATAATCGTAAACAATGGAATAGTTATTTTGTTTCATTGTTTTGTGTGAGAAATTCTCATCAAGGTGACATAAAATTTGCTCGTGCGGTTTACATCATTTTGCGTCATCTTAACGTCTAGGCCTACATCTCACTGGCAATAAAAAGAAAACGGTGAGATAATTTTCACCATACACCGCCAAATGAGTCATTTTAGCTTTTATTACCTATTTTTCTTCTTCTTTCTTTTTAGCCTTTCTCTCCATATTTCCATCAAAACCTTTCTAACTTACCTTCCTCCTTACCCCTCCAGCTCTTCTGTGGACTGTCTTCTGCCTGTAAATTTCTCGAAGATCATTCTAGTCTTGCACTTGTCAGAATATTGGACTATTAGTACTCATAGTTATTCAACACACTTATTTTTTCAATTACGGTACGTGCATTTTACAATAATTTTGAAAATTGGCGTACAAACTGAATTCGATAACTGGGCTATAATGTTTTTTTTTAAATATAAAACAGATTTAATTAAATACGCTCCGTCAGGACATGTAAAGTAATGGTACAGATTCCGACTTCCACCCGAAAGGTTGTTGGCTCGAGTCCCACACTTCCTAAATTTTCTGGTCATGCTTCGGAAGGCATGTAATGCAGACGATCCTGGGTCTTCCTAGTTGAGTGTAGGTGAGGGTTTTATAGTTCTAACTCCACTAGGTTGGCTTAGTAATAGAACATAAAAAGTCAACCTTTATTTATTTATTTACGCTATGCATGAAATATTCTACGCATGTAAGTGTTTAGGACCTACTATCTATAAGCATGTGAGGTACAATATTGTATCTACAAATTTTGCACTTGTTAAGGTTTAGTAAAATAATCAAATACCGTACTACATCGAATAATTTCCCAGGAGTAAAAAAATAATCCTTAAAATTATACGCTCTTGTTCCCTTAATAGCCCTTTAGAGTTCAAAACAAATTTTGTACGAGTATCAAGCACATATTGGGGATCGTGGAAAAATATTGAAACAGAATTGATGCAGTCATGTTGAGATGAAATATAATGGTTAAACCATTGTGTAATCCTTAATTACTCAGTATTAGGCTACCTTACACAAAGACCAATGTCGTTAAAATATATAGTCCTCTTTCAAAAATTCGATAAAAACGGAGAAATGACTTTCTGTCCGTTAACGTGGATGGTCTTTTTAGATATTTGTAAACGCAGGAAGGAATCGAGTTTCACTCTTTAAATTTTTCGGTGCCTTTATTCGTCGGACGATAGGCAAGGATTTCTGCTGCAATACAACACAGTAAGTAACCTATGAAAAACTCTCGGTTGTCGTATTTTAAGAATAGTCTTAGCCCTTTTCTTAGGTTGGTATAGGCCCAAGTGTACCAGATTCTTTAGACCGTAACGTTACTCAAAAATGGGGGGATACTTTTTGCAATACAGCTCTACCTACCTACTTTCCACATCGTATTCACTTGTGAAGATTGATTCTCATTCCCTGCATGGCCTCAAACCAGTCTTGTATCGGCAGTTAAGTAGGCTGTTTTTTCTCCAATTTTAGCGCACTTTAACCCCATCATTAAGGACCAGGAAAACCTGCGAGCAATTCCTCAGAATTGTCTCAGTCATGCACTGAAAGAAATCACTCCCACTAGGCCTACATTTTTAGTTTGGGTCAGTTATAGGTTGTTATTATGCAGACTGAACTAAATTACGGGTAGGAGTGGAGGATCGCGATGGCAGGGGGGGGGGGGTGACGCAAAAAAAATGTAAGCAAGGATTTAATAGTCTCTTCTACTTCTCAGCAGCAGTTTCAAAAATATACTCCCGGTTAAATCCCCCAGAACCCTCTTCCGCCGCGACGTTTTTTCATGGCTTGAATTTTGGAGGAAACTATACCTCAATTTCGAGAAGGGAGCGATTTCTCTTTTCCAATCCCTTGACCAAATAGTTTGATCATGAATGTTTGAAGACCATTCTACCCCAAATCAGGAACATTTCCAGATTCCGCAAACACTTCAAGTGAACAATGTATGGACGTGGGGATATTGCGAAGTTCTCAATGAAATAGTAGGGTTTTGCACATTTTGACAAGAGTAGCGTTTAGATTTTACAGGCGATAAATTTAACCGCCAACAGGGGGGCCCGGGGGTCTCCTCCCGGGTGAAAATGTTTGAAAAATTGGCTTGAAATAATTGGGTTTTGCACATTTTGACAAAAGTAGCGTTTAGATTTTACAGGCGATAAATTTAACCACCAACAGGGGGCCCGGGGGTCTCCTCCCGGGTGAAAATGTTTGAAAAATTGGCTTGAAATAGTTGGGTTTTAAGCGTTTTGAGAGCAGTGACAGCTAGATTTTGTTTTTGACCAGAGAATCTCCTCTCACATGTGACAACGATACGGATAACGACAAAAAGTCGATAAACCAGCGTTATTTCAGTTTGTGTCTGCCTATAAAAACTCCCTATTCATTATGAAATCCAAGTAATTACACTATAGTAGTATGTTGTTATTTTTATTTCAAATGTGTAGTTAGTTTTATACTTTTTAATGTTATGTTGTAACCTTAATAAATAATTATTGATTAAAATCAAAAGTTTTAAATAAAAAATATAGGCCTAGTTACAAAAATCTCTAGTATATTATTTTTAATTTGCTTGGGTTGCCCGAGGACCCGGGCGATTGCTCCGTTCGCCACCCCCTAAAGCCACCTCTGTTGAGAACTCAATCTGTGCTATTGGGGAAGACATTAACAATAGATGATAGGCTGATGATGTTGCGGCGCGGCGGCCAACGGTTCTTCAAAGGCTGTAGTGCCAGAATACTTATACATACTGCACTTGTAAACTATCGAATATTCATTTTAAAATTACTTTAATTAACGGAGAGATTTCAAAATATTTTTTTTAACCATGAATGGACTTTTGGTGAAATGAATTAATTTCTTTTTCCACAGCCGCAAATTTATGAAAGTGGTTTGATTAAAAATTCATTTAAAAAAATGAAAGCTTTCCAACGAAACCCATCTCATCTGAAATATTATTACTTCTGAAGCCCCAGATGAAGTGCACTAAGCCGATTTTATAGAGTAGATGTAAATCAGTCGGGGAATTTGACTGCTTCTTGAGAAAGCTTAATTTTTTTTATTACTTTTTCAAGTTTCAACTGACCATTTTCCACCAGTAATTATTTATTTATCCCCGTGGCCTGAAACTTTGCCAAATTTACTTAAATTTGGCTGTACAACGCGAAATTAATTATTTTCATTCAAAATTCACGGCAATTTTTTGTCAATAAGCTATTTTAAAATCTGTCTCTTAATTCAATGGAGGATGCTCAACGATGGCCTGGGTGATGGGTACAAATGAGTTGTCAAATTCACAAATATTCACCATTAATTTCAGCATTCTATATTTTAGTCCTGAGCTGGTCACATTGAGTTCAATGGACCCCATGTTGGGGTCCCCAACGGACTCATCCATTTGCCAACGCTCAGTGACGATTGCTTGCTGTTGGAAAGACCTTTCAAGTAAGTGGGATTGATCACCAACGCGCCATTACATTGTTTTCGCTGCTAAAAATTGTGCACTGTTCTATTTAAGGTACAGATTTCAAAATATTTTGTTGACAAGAAATGACGTAGTCATTTAATTTGACATTCAGAGGTCAGATGAAAAATTCATTAAAGGTAGGTTTTCTCAAGCCGGCCGCCATACCAAGTTGAATCCAACGGACCAGACCAGGTTCAAAGCTGCAGATAAATTGGTCGTGTGCACGTGCCGGTAGGGAAACATGGTAGGACTTGTCCTGGTCACCTCCGAACTAATCGTGTGACTTCACTGTGTTTCCCAAGTGGTTCGGAATCCATTATAATCAGGAGGTCCACTGGAGTCCTATGGGCCCACACCGTGGCCTGGGACTGTGTCAAACCATACTATTACTAAGCTTTCTCAAAAAGATTATTTATAATGATTTATGATTTTATAGTTTTTTTCTAGAAGTAATAGCCTACTAATGTATCAGATGAAAAATTTAATTTATCAACAGACCATTAAATGCGGCTGTGGAACGTGAAATTAATTAATTTCCTCTAAAATGCATGGCCATTTCTTGTCAAAAAATATTTTGAAATCTCTCCCTTAAAAATCTATCTAGTTATATCGTAAGCAGAATAAGTTCAAATCGTGCTCTATTAAAACCAGGAGAAATTTGTACTTGCTAAATTACCTTTCTGATTACCTACTGTATCACTTATTTATTTTAGGAAAACGTAAAAATTTAAACTACAAAGTGAAAATATCAAATTTTACTCCCTGTATGGAAATAACAGCTTTTTCACCGAGTGAAACTACTGAAAACCACCTTTTGTTTACCTGTTGACTATTGTCTTCATGTTTTCTCCATTTAAATTTTGTAACGCACACTGCCATTTTCAATTAAGAACTTCTCAAACTCATTTTGTTGACACACGTGTCTTGTCTTTGAAGCGCTCTTAGTTATTTTACCCGCACTATTATCTTCTCATGGATCTTCCCTTTGAAGTTTAGGCCTATAGAGACTTTAAAGTTAAACATCGAGGGGGCGTCATTCATGGTTGGGATTGACAATCCTGATGATCCAGTTAAAGCTGATAACTTCAGGGAAAAGTAAGAAGCTATCATGCCTAAGGTAGGTAGGCTATATAAGTAGAGGCAATGCCTTTTTTCGTTAATTTTACTAGAATTGCATGGTAATTGTGAAAATAGCTATCGCATGAAAGCTACTAGCCTGCCAGTTCTTTTATGTTAGACATTAGTCAAATGTCTAACGTCTGACATGTGGAGTAGTGGTACAGACTCGAACTTTGACCCGAAAGGTGGTTGGTTCTTGTCCCACACTTGCTACATTTTCTGGCCATGCTTCGGAGAGCATGTAAAGCAAGCAGTCCCGGGCTCTCCTAGTTGCGTGTAAGAGAGGGCCTGATAGCCCTAACTCCGCTAGGTTGGCTTAGTAATAGAACAAAAAGTCAATATTTATTTATGTTAAATTGTGTACAAACGTGTGTATCCCATTTTGACAAATCTTACTTATTTTTGAATTCCTATACAATATGTATTATATATGCAATTTCACAAATAATTAAATACAATAATTAGTCAATTGTTTAATTCTCGCATTAATCCAAATTCCAAGTCAATAAAAATTGCAAAACCTAGAAAAAGTTCAAAAGGTCGTAACTGCATCAAAATAAACCCGGTTTAACGGAATGTAGCTTTTTGAACTGGATTCAGGTATGGTGGGTAGGGCCTCTATAGGTTTGGGCTATCAATATGGGCAAACATGTCGACAAGTTGCATGGTAACCAGTGGCGGCTCGTCCATAAGGGCACTGGGGCTACAGCCCTCCCAAAATTTTACAGGCAAACAAAGCAATTTCCTTTTAATAATAATAACAATAATAAAATAATAATAATAATATACTAATCTAGATTCTGGAGAAAAATGCAACTGCTACAATTCGGCTATGCTATGTGTGTGCTCTGGGCAACTTGGGGCAATTTTCAATTTAGCCCCGGGTCGCCATGGCAACCGAGTCAGGCAAAAGTTAAGAAGATCGTTCGCACCATTGAAAAGGTGTACACAACTTTTCTCTTATGGACCTTGCAATGCAATTCCTGGCTTATGCATTAATACATGGGGCAGCGGGGCAGCGCCCCAAAAATGACTTTAAATGTTTCGTATTAATAATATCGTTGAATATTAGTATTTTTTTTAAATCATAATTTTAAGAGTTATTTTTGAGAAGAGTTTCACTATTTTGTCATGAGTGATGTTTATTATAAAATTTTTCAAAGTACAATTTTTGACTAGGGAAGTCAGGTTCTGCCCAACGGCCAGTTGTAAATTCTTGTAATGTAAACAAATATTACAAAAATGTAAAGAGCGAGTGATAGACTTGTTTGCCACATCGAAATGCCGAAGAATCTATTTGATAATCAAGTAATGGTAAGTTATATGCTAGTACTTTATTACAATTCGTTGCCCCACCATTTTGATACACCACGAGCCGCCACTGATGGTAACTGATGTGGAAATCCAGCAAGTAACTGTGTTCCACATGACCTTCAAAACCAACATGTTTTTACCTCCCACTTTTTACTACGATGTATTTTTTTAAACGAGTATATTATTGTATATGGCATAAGATTATAATATTGTAACTTAAGAGCGAATCGGAGACTTTCAATAAGTTTTTTTTTAAACAACGTCGAATAACTAATTACATGTCGATCATATAGAGCCATAACTGAGAGTAGTAGGTGTAGAAGAACTCCTTCTCTACACTTTGATATATATATATGTATATACTGTATATATATTGTTTTAAGAAATTGGGGTACAGGTGTTACCTGTGTGCACTTAAGCCTATTGGGTCTATTGTGCCCCTACAACAAAGTATCTGCATCACTTCCTCGAGGACTACCTCCCTCAGGAGAGCCAGGATCTTGAGGGGATTTAGAAGTGATAGGTCTTTTACTTGTAACTGCAAGCTTCCCAAGCATGCTGCTCTTCTTCGTGTGATTGCATCGCAGTGAAAGAGGATATGCCCGGGGTCCTATGACACCTATGTTAGTCAGATGTTCATTCAAGTTGCAATGCCCAGAGAGGAATTGATATATTGTAAGTACAGTATGTGGCCGGCATTTCGGCGGCTATTCCACCAACGTGGATTTTGAATGTGAATGTGTCATGACGTGGTAGCAGACATCATTAATAAGTCTCTGTGATGTGTGCTACCACGTCATGACACATTCACATTCAAAATCCACGTCGGTGGAATAGCCACCTTGCACCGTTCGGCTACGGGTTTTGAAGGTGTAGTAAAACCATAGCCTGCCAATCGAAATAAGCAGACTGGCATCCCTATGCTTATATATAGGATGCAGTATTTCAGGGCTTTGTGATTTTTTTCGTGAAATCACAGGATCGAAGTTACAAAATATTTGCGTCCCACTTTCCGATTTTGGCCACTTGGTAGCGCTTGGGTGTCTCCCGCACAAATTTAAAAATTGAAATGTAGTAGTCAATATCAATTTAATGTGTCGTTTCATATTGATAAAACCATAATGACCCAAATTTAATTAAACAAATTAGTTTTTTGTATCATTCGCACACCTAGGCCTATCTACAGTACAATGGTCAATGAATATTTTTAAAAAAATGCTCGTGGTATCCTACGCAGTATGTATTAATGTATGGAAGTATCACATACAATACTTCAAATTATATTCCAACATGAGTTTAGAAAGAGTACTGTATTTACGTTACGGCAAGCATTCATTAGGGCCTTTTCGTACAGGTCACTGGGGGTTTAACATTTTAAACCAAAACCCTGTATGAGGAAAGTGGCAACAAACGTCTTTGCGTCGTGTTCATTAAGCATATTGTCACAGTATACCATGTATTGGACATTTTCACAACCCCTATTTAATCAGACAGACTCACTAACGCAATACGGTGATACCCACCATGTTCCCTTCCTTTTGACTCTGTAAGCCATGGTTGACAAGTGAAAACTCAAGGTGAGTTCCATGAAAAAGGCTTTTAAAATACAGCATAATGCAATAACATTAATGTAATAACAAATATACAGTAATTTACAGCGAAGAGGATCGAAGGAACACAACTGATATTTTTGACTTTTTCCTTCTGGAAGGAATTGTCTAGCATTGACTTAAAGTTTCCACTCGAATTTCCTTGCTTCAACATTTTCTCTGGCGGGACGAGACGCCTCCTCTGCTCCTGTTCCTCGAAATCTGTTGCCCTGAAAATGTCAATAATATTAGCCTACCGATGCATACCAATTAAAATAAGACAACCTATTTTGTTTTAGTTAATGTATACTGCAGTGGGCCCATAGAGGGAAGTCACTGTCCCAAATTATTACTTCGCATGCCCCATGCATGAAAAGGCTTAAAAATGTTTTTCGTAGGCTGTACAGTAACCTGTTGTACTCAAGTGTGTTTGGGGGGGTGTGTTAAGTGACTTAATTTGGCTACAAGACGGCAACAATGCGCAACACATACAACATTTTAAGAAGAATTAAAGCTATTGTGGGTTGAATATAAATTACTAACTTACCTTTTTGAAGTATTATTGTAGGCCTACTGTACTTTACATAATGTGTAGTAGGCCTATAGTGTGAAGTTTTCAATCCAACAACTGAACTTATTTTATTAGTAAAGTAGGCATTGCTTTAGAGATAGAAATAATAAATAATTTTTATCATTTGTGTTTATCAAAAACCCACTCATTACTGCTGCGTTGTTTTTGTTTTGAATATGAATGTTGACTTCAAAACAGGCAGCCAATAGTAGGCCAAGTTTTATAGAACGTTCGAATACACTTACAATTGTTTCTTAATAAATTAATTTGATTGGTTAAAACTGGGACGCAAATATTTTGTAACTCGGCTCATGTGATTTCCCTAGTTGGAATCACAGACGGTCCTATACCGACTAGCATTCTATAGTAAATATTATTCTATGAGTAAAACTTCAGTCCAAAGACAGTCAGGTAGGCCTCACACTTACATACTTACATTTACAAATACTTACATTGAATGTACTTTACAGAAGTATATTGAAGATTTTCCATGCCATTTTCTCATTACTCTTCACTTTTCTGAGCTTAGAACAATTTTCAGGAACGTGAATGGATAATTTTTACGTGTTACTCCCCCACAAAGCACAAGATTTGTAACTTTGTATTTTCCCAATTTACGTAAAGAGCTTTTAACTAAGCAGATTTTCGTCCCTCCACTGGATTATGACGTCACGTGACCAGGTTTTTCTTGTTTTCGCGCTACATTCAAACAAACGCAAAAGAAAACAATTTCACCCCTTCTAAATAACTTTATTTTTAAAGAAATCAAATATTATAATAGATAAATAATAGACCTACTACGTATTAGAATATGTTTTTTAAATTGTCAAATAGTCTAATGGAGTAAGTTTAGTGAAGGCCACATATCATACAGGTGTATTGAAATGTATCTAGGAGCATTTCTGCTCATTTTACGGCTATTCTTGACGGCTGGGAAAATATACTTTCTACAAAAACGGCGTAGTGGGGTATTCCGATTTGCTGACCAATGCAGGTGATTAATTGGAAAATTTGGGGGAAATATACATAAATGGAACTTAACGTAATTTTATAATATCATGTTTATTAGTATATTAATATGTTTCTATTTCTGTTCCACTGACTTTTATACTTTAGATACTTTGTCAACAAGCTGTTCAAAATAAAAATAAAAATGCCATGCGAACTATGAGTACCACTAATATGCTTACAATGGAGTGGGCATTTGTACAGTAAGGCACATGGGCATGACATAATCTAGATATGTAAAGACACTGTTAGGTGGTGCAAAAGGATAAAACCGCAAGCATCTGAAAGCAAGACAAAAAGGAAAATAGCTGAAGGAAATTTATGTTGGATTGGGTGCAGTAGATCTTGCATTATTTATTTTATAGAATTTTATAGAGTCTTTACATGTGCTCCTATTCCCATATCTTCTCTCCATTCGGCCTGTCCTGAAACTCGCAATGTTGGACTTAAGGAAAGCTTAGTCGTACTTCAACCCTACTTGCCCATAAATCTGCGATTTTGTGAGTTTGTATATAGGTCAAAATATAGAAACAACATCTCTTGACTCTCGCATAAATCTTTCTATTTTCTTTTCCTTTTTCTACCTTCATTTCATCTGAAAATAGAGATACCTATCAGAAACACTTTTTGAAATCTTCTCGAATTGTAAGAACCCATAATATTATTAGCAAAAAAAAAAGGAAACCACTTTTCTAACACCGTTTTCTATACACTGGGAATTTATTTGTGTTCTACCTTGGACTTCTATGTCCGTGTAAGTCTATTTCCAGCTAGTAATATGCATGCCCAGGTTTTGATTTCGGGGGGGGGGGGTCCAAAAAAAAATTGTTAACGTAATTTATTAATGAATTATTGGATAAATTCTTCAAACCATACAGGTTATACAAAAATTTATTTCGTGGGGGGAGGGGTCCGGACCCCGTGGACCACCCCCTCGGCACGGCCATGGCATGTTCCCAACATCTCTAAAAAGTGGATTTTGCTGATTTATATACCTATCATTAAATCTTTGTGCGAGACATTTGACGATCATTCAATGAATCATTACAAAAATTACCGTAGCATTAATCTGGGATTTTGACGCCCTGATAAATGGCATCACGAGGAAGAGATTGGCTTCTGTGTTTAATAGAGTCCTTAAGCTGTAGCCAGGATTATTTTTGACGGGCTGGGTATCTCCTCAATAGAAACTTTCTGGAAATATACACGACAAATAGACGGTTTGTACGCATTTTAACAGCAGTAAATGTAGATATTTGGATTGCGTTAGCGTATGTAGCTGCAAGGGGCAAATAAAATAAGGTATCATCGGCCTATGTCAGATTTTCAGAATTAACTATAACAATGCTCTACTACAATATAGCCACCAATCAAGCGAGACCCAATCTAAAAGGAGCTAAAAATCATAAGAAACGCATATAAACTACTTTTTCCAAATCAAATTTCTCCCCCAAGGGAGTACCAATGGCAGATTCACGGAGGGGGGGGGGGGCGAGGGTGCCAGGTGGTCATGACCCCCCCCCCCTAAAAGAGTGAATTTATATGATACCTAGTAAAAATAATGAATACAGCTCAACTTTTCAACAACAACAAAAATACCTTTTTAACATTCAAACCCTAAATTTGTGGAGTACCATACTCTCCTCCTGTATATATTATTTTATACAATCGACCACAAAACTACTACTAACTGCTGTTAACATTCAGTACCTATTCAAGTGTGGGAGGTACTGTGTTTATCTATTTTAGGCCAATGCTCCGCACCCGTACCAATGATATCTTCGGCGTCTTGTACTACTTGTGAGTCGTAGGTGTGACACCTGACTGTACCTACCCTGCATATGGCCTCAGACATCACTTTCTTCTAAGGTGTGATTCCAAGGTCATTCGCCCGACCCCGTAGTAATTCCCCACTTCCTTGATTGCAAAGAAATTTCGCGCGATTGTTTGTTTTGATATTGGGGCCGACCGGAAATCAGGTGAGAGGCGTCGGTAATGGCATTTTTTGATGGGATTCACTGTGGATGAGACTTTATAATATTTGTCTTTCTTATGATTTTATGGTGACTTTATGAAGGCCGCATAGAGCCTAGCAATTTGTAAGATGAAAAATATGTTTGCATCATATATTATTTTTGCGTCAATGGTAAGCTTGTATCAGCTTATCCATTATCACTTGTACGCAGTATAGGTTGACACCGAGGACGTATACCAGTTTTCCAATGGCCCAAAATTCTTACGGAAACAATATAAATAAATGTCCGAAATCCATACGTCAGTTGTCCATAATTTTTATAATTTCTTGTCTGTCTTATGTCTGCTATAGTTTGCAGTAAAGTAACAATGTCAGCTCCGGGGGGAGCAATTGTATTGTATTTAGCTGGGGGCTATGCTCTCCCCCCGCCCCTTCCCCAATTGACGCGATCCAGGTTACTGCCTAATATTCGCCGCCACTCCAGATCTAGATGTGCCCTCTCCTGCCACTTATTAGGCCCGTGATTGTCGCCCAGTAAAAACTGTTTAAATATACCCTGATAGGTACTCTGAAAGTAATATTCCGAAAGGGAAATGTCTCAAACTCGTCTCATCACCAGTTGACATTCGAGTTATTTCCATTGGCAGGTGCCGTCGATAATAATAAACGTCACAAACGTCTCAGAACTGGAGCACCTGCTGTCAGTTATAATTTCAAATTATCTTGACGAGTTCCAGCTTTGAAAGAAAGAAATTACTTTCTCTAAAAGTGATCGTTTTCTATTAAATTTTCTTGAAAGAAAACTAACTGCAAAAATGTCATAATGTCTAGTCCTATGTTAATATTGAAAAAAATGATAATTTCGATTTTAAACTATCAGGCACGTCCGATATCGCGAACGACAACTAGCTTTGCGTAAGCCCTTAAAGCGCTTTTAAAATGTCACGGCTTGTTTGATAAATATTTTGAGTCGGGTTCCAGGTTTTAAGTGAAAAGGGCTGATATTTCCAATAGGTACTTAGCCGCCAAACCTGGTCATGGTACGAGCAAATTATGTTCTTCTGCCGTACTAGAATTTGTTCATAAGGCTGAGTTGTGGAAGCACTGCGCTTCTTGTTGCAACTATCATGACTTGCTTGTCTGACCTGTCAGAAAATAAACAGTTGCTTCTGATGGTCATAGGGGAGTTGGCGCACGTATGAGACGGATGTTAAACCGCTTTGCCATGGGTAGGCTATACTTGTAATTTATAATATAGGACCAAATGAAATAGGACTTATGTAGTTCCCCTATAATAATACAAAAGGAATTTTATTGTAATACGCGCTGAAAAAATCGTCAAGTTCTCACATATTATCATGGATTAATTGTAATAGGGCGCCGAAATATTCGTTCTTTCTATTCTCTCTATTGTATGGTATTATATGGTAATAATTTCCTTAAGGACGTTTTTATGAATCTATCTTATTCATTTGTGACGCCATTTTGTAGATGGCAACACCAGTTGCAATGATATCAAAGCGTTGATTTTTCCAAAAGCCTCAATACAATTTTAAAATGATTATTAATTACGTATTATTTTAAAGTGATATTTTTCTATAAATCATGGAGAATATATATATTAAATTATATGCAGCGAAATAAGGTCCAGACATAGTAGAAATATTATAAAAAATATTAAAAGAATTAATTAGATTTTTTTTTCTTTCCTTCCAAATATAGATTCACAATTATTTTATAAGTGTAATAGCAGTAAGAGGGGACCCTTTAGGACGAGCCTGTGCTGGGCCCCTTTTAATATAGCTAATAGCTAAATCTGAAAACTAAAAACTAAAAGCTAAAAACTAAAAACTAAAAACTAAAAACTAAAAACTAAAAACTAAAAACTAAAAACTAAAAACTAAAAACTAAAAACTAAAAACAAAAAACTAAAAACTAAAAACTAAAAACTAAAAACTAAAAACTAAAAACTAAAAACTAAAAACTAAAAACTAAAAACTAAAAACTAAAAACTAAAAACTAAAAACTAAAAACTAAAAACTAAAAACTAAGATAAGCTAATAATAATTATTAAATTTTAGTTGCGATAACTAAACATACAATACAATAAAAAATATGCTGACATTCTGGGTGGCTGTTAGGACAATAAAGGACGGTTTTTTTATATTTCAGGGTATTGGCTGAGTTGTTTTTTAATTTTATCTTTGTAAATAGTTAGCAACTTTTAGCACTGCTCTAAGAGCTACTATTATTAGATGCTAAGAGCTTAGTTTTCACATGCAAACGGCGGCCATTTTGAATAATATGGATATCGGTTTGCCGTCAGCGAACCTAGTGACTAAAACTGTCCCTACAGAACATCATTGATCTCTTGTCCAATGCCAGTGACCCCATGGATTTTAGACAATGTTTATATTGTCTTCATAAGAATTTTAGATCACTGCTGGCAAACTGGTGTACCCACTACCACATTTACACCAGTTCGTTTCTTAGACAAAGTTAATTTTTTAACGATTATTTGGGTTTTACTAATTCTAGTTCTAGTTACAACAAGTTTTGTCAAAACACTAAGTTTTGTATTTGTTTGTTTATAGATCATTTACTTTAAATGTGCGCCGAAATATAAAGACAATTTTTGTTCTTTCTTGTCTCTATACTATCTGAAGAATTTTACGAGGAACGCTCAGAGAATATCCCCTATTAGAGTTGTTTGAATATTTTCTCAACAAGACGTGCAAAAATTCCATCACAAGAGCAAACATTACCGTCCGAGGATGACATTATTTCCAATTTATTCATTTGAAAATTCGTTGAACCCTTTTGTCAGAAGTAACAAACATAATATGTGTCGAGGAGTTAGAAAGTTCTCGGCGCCCAATAGCGGACGTTATTTTTCGAAAATTGAAAGTTGTTACTCCCTGTTGGGATGCCCCTTCCCCCTCAGATTAAATGTCAACATGCTCTTGTTCGAGGAAACTTGACTCGTTTACGATATTATTGCTGTATTGTTTGAACTTCTGCTTGTCTGCTGTTGCTGAATTTATTATCTTTATGCTTTGTTGCTTTTATATCCATTTGCAATTTGTAAATTAGTGATTCCATCTTATATTCTAATTATTTATCTAGAACTATAGTATTTAACAATTAGGAATTACTGCAGCTAAATAATTAATCCTGATTACAGTCTGCTGGCGTCAAGTTAAATATAATAACATACAGTATTATTATAATTTACAGTAATTTTAACAGGTCGACAGCATGTTACATTAATTGGTGGTAGAGGGACCCCAATGGATTAACCATTGCTAGGGTCCCCTATTAATTTATAACAGCTTAAAACGTCAGCTTGCATACAAAATGGCTGCAAAATTTTAAAAAAATAATAGAGAAAAAACACAATAAACATGAGAAAGAAAAAAAAAGTCAAATGCATGGTTTATCTGCTGGGACTATTTCCAATTTACAATGACTTTTTCGGCTGGAGTCAGATGATGGAAGAGGTGAATATAGGCACTGGTCGATCTGAAGTCTGACTTGAAAGTGTTTTAGTTATCACCTGCGGGTAACATCTTCGGTGACACTGCGTAGACTTTGAAAATTGTTCCTGAGGAACTTCAACATCCACTGAGTTTCCTTCTTCTTCTTCCCCACTGAGCTTCCGAGAGGTAGTATTCAATGCCACTGAAGACATCGACCGCGGCTTATGACGGAAGGCCTGAAAGTACGCTATTAGAACGACCATCCCTCATCAACGTACTGATTTTCTTGTTGCAGTTCGGAGGACTGATTTGAAAGTTTCGACACCCTAGCAGTAGCGTGAAGGTAAAAAAATAAACATATTATGCAGAATTACTTCAATACAATTATTAACTTGTGTGACTTAATCTAATTATAGTAGTAAATAAAGCAAAAGTGCGGCAGAAGGTTTAGTACGGTGTTTAAAATTGCCCTTATAATAAAATTTCAGACGCATCTTGAACGCGTCCTTAGACATTCAGAACTGCTCTGTGACTAAATGACTTCATTTATTTATACTTAAAATTAATTTGATGTAGCCTAAGCGTGGCATTAGAATCCATTAGAATGCATTCTCGTACCACTTCGCTAGCTCAAAAATACCTGCTAGACTGCATAATTAATAATCTTGAAAGAATGGACAGTCATCTCGAAAACTAGTTCAGAAGAGATCCTTTCAGTACTAACTCTGTGACACTTTCTGTATTACCATTCCTCTCACAAAGACAATTATTATAATTTACGAGTTCACGTCGGATCATCGGTTAGTGTGTGTGGGCCTTTGACTTTCAAAAAAACGCGCGCGGAGTGTTGTGGCGTGACATTCCAAGATGGCGGCCGGGGGAAAGTTCGAACGGAAGAGATGGCAACCGGATGACCTTGACCTTGAAACTGTCTCCCATCTCCAGTCTCACTCTAATGGACCTATATTAATATTCATAGGCACTCTATAGTTACTTTTATTTTTACTTTTACCCTTGCTCAGAAATTGATGAATATTTAGTTGTGTTCTTTAATTTCCCAACAAGCGCACCTACTATCAGACCTTTCCCTTTCGAATTAAGGAATGTCAATATCCAGGTTACAAAATAATCCTGGCTGAAAGTCTTAGTAAAGAAGTTTCGTAAAATATTATGAAGACATCAAAATGGGGGGAAATCAGGAAAATGACCTCCTCAGAAGCCGAGAAAATTATACTAGCCGACAGGTACTATGTATTGCAGGGAGGCAAAAACGGATATTCTCTAGGAGAGAGCAGAAAACCATTAATTACTATTTTACCATTTTAATTATTTAATATTAATTATTTTAAACATATTAATAATTAGTTGCATACATCAGACCATTACAATAGGTATTGACATACTAGACCGTTGCGGGAAATTTCGAAGGGGGTTTTCATGAACAGTGATTCTTAAGAATATAGGTACGTACACGTATATTCTAATTATTATTTAATTTATACAAAACCAAACATTGAGAATCAATATAGAGGGACACTGTCTCTTTGCCAGTGCTATACCACAAGTTAAGACACCAAACTTTGGTTTGTTAATATATGTTAATATATTAATAATAATATATATTAATATATGTATATGTTAATAAAATATCACAAACTCACGAGTAATCAATTTATTTCTATGACTAAAATATGCATTAGATGAGTAATCCATTTCCGTTGATGCTATGCCTGCATATTTGATCCAAAGCTCATCATCGTGACCCGTTATTATAGTGTTAGCCACCGTCACTTCAATTGGTCTCAATGACGTACTCATTACAACCCTTCATCAGGTTCATGCCTATTTTATTAACAATACCTACCGTACCTAACCGCGCCGAATCGAGTGAATGAGTAGTCCTTTTTCCCAGATTTCACTCCTCTATTACTGGCTATAATACAGGTCTACTGTCCAAATAGCTAGCCTTATTTTTTTAAAGTTCAAAATGCCTAAAATTTAGCCTTCTCACCTTTGATGATTGATTTTAGAGTTGATGGATAGATAAACCTAGAAGTCTACTCAGCGTAAAGTGTACAGTTATGGGCTACCTTGACTTGCCTCTCATTATTCACATTATTCATGAAATGACTGGACGCTTTAATAATCGTTTGATTGTCAAATTAAAATAATAAAGGCTAGGAATGACTATTTCTAGCGACTTCGGTGGCAAGGTGGTAGCGTACTTGTACTCTACACACCTTGCGATCGAAGACATGTCGTAACTCGAAACAAGTACCCCTATTAGGTTACTTAGTGAAGCGATTGAAGAGGTTAATAGTATACATTCATTAAATTGATGGTACGCGATTAACCTTTTATAAGAAAGAAAAAAAGACGCATAGTTAGTCAGTTTAGCCCTTTTGAATTTTGTGAAATTCTCAAATTACTCAATTGAATGAACCATAATGCCCATAATGGTGAAAAAGGCCAAAACTGTAAACTTATTTATCAATAGTATTAACATTAGAAGTTAGGTTTCCACACTGTTTAGGTAGGGAGGGCTCTTTATATTGTACAGTATATAGGTATTCTCACTCCGCCACAGGGGTGGGCAATAGACCTGAAAAATATTATAGTTCCAAATTCCAGGGTATAGCAAACATTATGATCATATTGAATGTTTACATTTTAATTTTTGCAATAAGTGATACAAAAATTGTCCACAAATTGGTGGATATGTTGTTTGAAGCTGTTAATACCATTTATCTCCTGAAATACGTTGTTTCGCATTTCTACAGATTACCGTGAACAGTGTTTTCAACAAACATAATATTTTTTTAAGGCTAAGCCTTACAGCGCAGCGCAGATCCTTCCCACTGAGAATACTCGTATATATTCAGAGCTCTATACGTTTGGGTCGTGTTTTCACAATTTGGTTCCTTAAAGTCTAACTTTTAGTGTAGGTAGTAGTAGTAGTAGTAGTATTCGTCGGGTTAATAACGACTTAGGCCTCATATTTGGGCCCATAGAGCGACCCCGACTTGACTGTCCTATGCCAGCCCATAGGACAGTGGACCTCCTGATTATAGTGGATTCCGAACCACTTGAGAAACACAGTGAAGTCACACGATTAGTTCGGAGGTGACCAGGGCAAGTCCTACCATGTTTCCCTACCGGCACTGTGCACACGTCCAAGTTATCTGCAGCTTTGAACCTGCTCTGGTCCGCTGGATTCAACTTGGTATGGCGGCCGGCCTTTTAGTGTAGGTAGTCTACCTGCCTAGGGCTAAAAGCAGGGTTGCAGCCCCTGCCCACGAACTGTGAGGCCTACATTCCAAAAATAAATTACTGTCTACTTTACAAATGAATGAGACTAAAAGCACAGCTATGCATACGCAGTCTAATGTGTCAGACATAATATTCATCTAAATTGGTGCTATGAAAAACTCCTACAATACATACATACAATCCTACATAGGTATACAAGTTTCCCAAAATGCAGCAGACTTTTAAGCAGACTGATTTACCATTACGGTACCCTATAACAACATGTTTATCGCGTTTTTTTAGAGTAATAATAATATCAGGGTTAGAAAATGTAAATTTACTGCTAAAGCTTGTATTTTTATGAATTTTTCATGAGGCCATTTTCTTTTATCTATGCGGCTGTTATGTGGAACGATTAATTAATTAATTTTCTCAAAACAGCATGGCCTTAGGTTGTTTATAAAATATTTCGATATTAATAATAACAATTAATAATTCATAGAGAATTACGCAACATTAGGCCTGTTTCTCGTTTGAAAGCCTGAGGTATGGGGGAAATTTAATCAGAATGAAAACATCCACACCTAGGCTCTACAACACGAGGCAAAGGGAAGACCATTTAAGGCCAGTACCACGCACAGCCAAGTGTGAGCGACTGGATCGTATACTACAAGGATTCGCCTGCCTTAGAAAACTCCCAAGTGAAGCGATTGGATCTTCTACGACATTAGAAAGCTCCCGAATGAACTGAGAGCGGCCAGAAATGCTACTAATTTCCCTAATTTGCTTAGAGACCATTTTTTTAGAGAAAGCTTTCTACACTGTCACTGGGGCACTAGCACAATGACAATAATTATGATGATATTATTTTTACCTTATACTTCCTTGTTAATTATTTGCTGTATTAATTAATTATCAGAAACACATATTTATTTATTTATTATTAAAAAAAAACATCTTTTTCAGGCCTGTTGTAGTTGCTGATCCCATCTTGCTCCTTCTCTCGTCGCAGAGTTTGAGTTTGAGTGTAGAAGCTGCCAAACGTGCATGCATCCCTCACCATTGCATTGTCGGTACCTACTTCCCTAATCTAGATGTAAAACTTAGTTCTTGACATGACCGGTGTATTATCCAGGTACGGACATAACCATAAGTCATAACCAGGAAATATATCAAAAGTACTTTCTCAGCTCTTAATGATGAAATAAAAGAAAGTAATTAAAAGGATGCTAAGTATTATGTTAAGTATTAAGTGTCAGGATTATTGAAGAGTCTGCCGTTTGCCGCATTCCGCCCTATTACAATGCAAACTAGTTTAATGGCTTACACCAGCGGATATACGTGCACAATAAAGCAACGAATGCCGGCGTGTGGAAAGTCCGAAAGTGGACAATAAAGAAAGTGATGGTCAATTCCTGAGCCAATGACATATTGACTACCTACTACTAGAGTTCTATGTAGGAAAGACGGGACACAAATATACATATTTAGGCAATTCCCGAGAACAGTGACAATCGCACTCATAGCCCATAGGAGGCTGTCCATTAATCACGTGAGGTTTGCAAGGGGGGGGGGAGGGGTCCGACAAAAATCACGAAATATCACAAGGGGGAGGGGGTATAGTAAGATATCACGTGTGTTTATTCTTTCGTCAAACGCGTGATTTCTAAACCGAAATGCGTTGTGTAATCTGACCTTGACTCGCCGTTCCCAGGCAACGAACGAAGTCCTCGCGCGTCGCGATGTATAGATATTTTTATCATGGTCCTTAATTTTCTAGAATAAAATGAGATTATACATTATACCTGTATTTAAAAATAATATTATAAAAATTTTAAGATTATTCTTAGGTATACAAAAAAATACACGTGATTTTTGATGGCGGGAGGGGGTAGTCTTAAACCTCACCAAGTATCACCAAGGGGGAGGGAGGGGATAAAAAATGTTTAAAAAAAACATCACGTGATTAATGGACAACTCCTAGACTAAGCACTTCTAAAATTGACTATCTTTTAAAGCAATAATGGTTAAGCTACTAATAAATACACCTGGGTTGCATGTTTGGTTGAGGTTCAAAAACTATGTTCAGCGGGGGAAAAAGGTCCAGAAAGAGATTTCTCAGCCGGGTCACACGGGTAGATGGAACAGCAAACCGCATTCGGTTCGATAGATGGAAGAACCAAACTCCTGACCAAAGCAACACAAATATCAAAGAAGGAATTGCTCCTGGAGCCGGGTGCTGATTTAACGGCTATTTTTGACGGCTATACTATCAATATGAATGAACTGTAAAAATTAACCTTTTTTAAACAACAAAAAAACGCATAGCGGGGGTACTCCGATTTTCCTATAGTTGACAATAATTAAACTGTGCTGTGATTTTACTATTTCATTATTTATAGATTAATAACTTACATACAGTCACTAAATAGAAATGAAATTCAAATAATATAAAATAAAAAAGGGTTCCATTTGCTCGTAATTACCGATATTTTTTGTGAAAATTTATTTTGGTCCGATTGTCCTGTTACTTTCTAATGCATTTATCTTCCCATAGAAAATGAAAAGGAAATAAAATTTACAAATAAATGCGGTTAATCTCTTGAAAACATTCAAGAGAAGGATCGTGTTTATTTTAACGGTTGTGACTATTTCATATTGAGGAAGATTTTAAACCTCAATTCATGTCACGAATTTCAACTAAGTTAATCAATTCATCAACAATGATTGTTTACCAAGCATCGACTATCACATCAGCTGACAAAGTTAACTTAAAAGAAAATATGCGAGTTTCCAAGGAAACGATCGCTCTCTTAAAATGGGCTTCGTCGCCATTTTTTTTTGTCATTTTAAGTAAATCAGAGATTCAGGGTCACTTATATATTATCCTCCTTAGGAAAATAGGTATATTGTAGTGGGATGTAATATCTAAACCTGCTAAATTCAGTGCTGTTGCTGTTTGATTTGGGTGCTTTTTCGATCATTGTAATATATTGTATTGTATTGTATTTCAATTATTGTATGTAGACTAGCACTTAATAGATGGGTGTAATGTACTTAGCCTAGTTTATCAAGCCTTCTAAATTTACTGCTGTTAGATTTAGGTGTTTTTTCAATCATTGTATTATATTGTATTGTATTGCATTTTAATTATTTTATGTAGACCAACAGCACTTACTAGCTGGGTGTAAGCTTGATAGTTGATGTAGGTACTCAGTCTAGTTTATCAAACCCTCTGAATTCACTGCTGTTCGATTTAGGTGCTTTTTCGAGCATTGTAATACATTGTATTGTATTTCAATTACTGCATGTAGACTAGCACTTAATAGGTGGGCGTAAGCTTGTACTTGGCCTAGTTTATTAAACCTTATAAATTCATTAATAATATTATATAAAGGTACATTTTTGCTTTCCAATATACACGTAGTATAAGGAAGGCTTTGTGATGGTCGAAATTGTCGGTTCCGAGATTTCAATGGAATTACACGTTTTAAGGAACCAGGAACCCAAAAAAGTGTTTTTTACGAAATGTCTGTCTGTCTGTATGTATGTCTGTCTGTGCGTCGATTTCCGGGCAAACTGCTCGGTCGATTTCGATGAAATTTAGCTTGTAGGTTCACAAAAATCAAGCCTCGGAACAATTTTTTTTATTTTTGGCTAATTCAATTTGGGAGGGTTTTATTATCAAAAAACTCAACAAAAAAACGTCTATACAAAAATGATTTCTCAAAAACGGCTCGAACGATTTCTTTTAAATTCACACATATTGTAGTTGTTACTAATGTCAACAAAACGCGGGGGGTCGTTTGCCCCTTGATAGTTTGTTTCAGGGGGTAAAAAAATAAAAATAACTAAATTTTTATGACTAAAAATGACCAAAATGACTAAAAAATAATTTTTCTGTGAAACCTTTCCATCGATGATTTCTACCTTCAGGCATGTTTTAGGTGTTAAATTGAGTAACGAAACCGGACAGGCTGCTTTCCCAAAAAACTATTTAGTTTTGTGCAATAATGTACTTTTTGAAAAAATGTTAGAAAAGTTCAGCCTTGCGTGCCCTGCCATTATTGCTGTGTGATAATGTGCTGTTCTGACCTATCTAGACTATACCTCACCTCCAGTGGCGTCAGGTGGACAACCCCCTCCCCCCCTCCCCCACGAGATATCCGAAATTTAACCGTAGGAAAATTATTTTCCACGAAATTACTCATTTTCTCTATCAACTAATTTTGATAAATTGGAAAGCATGTTCGAGTAAACTCCGACCGGTTCATTGCTAACAAGGTATCCTATTTTTTTCGAATTCTAAAATTATAATATTGTAATAATATTCATAGGTCCTGTTCTGCACTCCAATATTTATTCCGTCGAAGAAATAATTGGAACGTTTATGTTGAAGTATAACCCGACCACGATAGGATGGTGCACTTGGAGCACTTTGTTTATTCGAAAACTTTCATAAGGGGAACACCATGTTTATTAAATTTTTATGAGTGTTCCAAGTAAACAAATAACTAAACATTGACTTTTCATATATTACACAGCCTACCTAGTGGAGTTAGGGCTCTCTCTCTCTTAGTCTCTTACACTCAACTAGGAAAACCCGGGACCCCCTGTTTTACATGCCCTCCGAAGCATGGCCACGAAATGTAGTAAGTGTGGGACTCGAACCAACAACCTTTTGAGTGACAGTCGGAGTCTGTACCACTACTCCACATGTCCTAACAAGTGCCATCCTATCATGGTCGGGTAGTGTGCGATTTGAATTTAGGTAGGTATTACTCTTTCCATTCCAACTTTTCTTAGCCCCATATTTAGGCGCGGTTTCCACCGACCTCTAAGTGCAGAATACACATACGGTGACGTGGTAGGAGACATTCAAGACTTAGGCGGGGTTTCCGACGACCTCTCATTGCAGAATGCAAATGACATTGACAGAAATTTGAATTTTTCTTTTTATAGAAGTCTATTAATATGTTAGTACTTAACATATCCCATGAAGCCATTTTTTAATTTTAGTTTGTTTGTTTGTGATTTTACTCTATGATAATTGATCAATTTTAACTATGGCATAGAGTTAAAAAAATTCCGTCAATGTCATTTGCATTCAGCAATGAGAGGTCGGTGGAAACCCCGCCTTTATTAATGATATCTGCTACCACGTCACCGTATGTGTATTCTGCACTTAGAGGTCGGTGGAAACCGCGCCTTATTGAAACGAACAATATCCGAGTGTTTAATACGAGGTTAATTTTTTTATTTTCCAAAAATGTGACTTGATAATTTGCAGACATTAGCGGTTGTCATATTAGGGTAGGCAGCATGGTATGCTTCCGTTCCAACTTCGAAACCCCAAATTCTCCACCTATACAATACAATACAGCAGCTTTACCTAATTTCCGGTGACGTTCCTGTGCTGCCAAGTTATACACACCCTAAACACCATTTATGTCTTGCTGACGTCGTTTAATCTAATAAAGCAGTGGTTCCCAAACTTTTAGGGCCGTGGTCCACCTTTCAGTTTAGTGTAAGAAAGGGCCATTGGCCCTAACTACGCTGTTCAATAAAGACGAATTATTATTATTATTATTATTATTATTATTAATTGTAATATTGTAGTTCGTACTCCCTATAATAACTGTTTGTAGTCTTTTGGCGAATCCTGCCACAAGCCTCCCTTATGGGGCTTACATGCAGTATTCCGGTAAAAACGATTATTTTCTTTAATGTTGTATTGTATTCTTTCTATTAAATGCTCTCAGTGCTGGGGGTACCAGCTGGGAAAAAAAATATATATATAAATTGATTGTATTTACAAAAAAATGAGGTCAAGATGTTGTGCTATACAAAAATTAAAATATTGCCTTCCGCTAAAAACCCTAAAACTGAGTGAAGTGATTATTCAAGAAGCCAATTGCCCGTGGCCCCCTAACGTACCCAGTTTACAAGGAAAAATAAATCCATATCAAAATGCATGTTGCTTTTTTTAATTCGACAATATTTTTGACGTTGGAACGTATATTTTGTGAAATAACCACTCTCAGCTCCTCGTCGAAGCCTTTTAGTTTGTGAATTGTGAATTTTTTTTTCTTTGGGCTTACGCGTTCTATGTTTATGTGTTGCAATGCTGTAATTTTTAATGGGGTTGGTGTAGTGTGCACTATTGTTTTTTTATTTTTTTTTATTTTTTTATTTTTAATGGATTAAGGGTTTTCACAGATTTTTATAGATAGCGGACTGGAACAGAAACGGGAGCGTGTGTTGGCGTAAAGTAGCTGCATCAGTAAGAATATCTCTCATAGAGGAGTTACTAGGGAAGGTGCGGTAGCAAGCATACGTAGGACAGACAAGGAGCAGGTGTTGTACATCATGTAGTACCTGACAGGTTGGACACATGGGGGGTGGGGAACCCGTCATCAAGAATTGTGAATTGAATTCAACATAAGGAGCGTTGAGAAGGACATGTCGGAAATGGAATCAATATTTTCCGAGCCTACGCTCCCAATGTTGAAGTGTCATAAGCCGCATATTTCATGAAATTCATGAACATAGTCTTCCCGAGGTTTTATGGTCTCGCTGACGGGGTGATGTGGCCCACAGTTTGAGAACCGCTGTAATAAAGTATACCTGCTGATATGTCTAACTTTCTGATTGGTCTAGTTGGCGGATGTTCAAGGTTTAACACTCGTAGTAAATGGAAAAATTAGAGTTCTATATGGCTATATGGGAGAGATGGGACATTCAAGCCCACTAAGAATATTTTTGAACTGTAGCTTCTTATCGGGATCTTGACAGCTGGATTGTTATATCTTCGAGTGACGAGTAATTAATATAAATAGTAGGAGGTACATGGGCGGACCCAGAAATATTTCTTGGGGGGGGGGGGGGGGTGCCATACTTTCGTAACTATTTATAATTGTTTTAAGTGGCATGTGCATTTTATCTAGTCTTCACTGGTTCTTCTCGGGAAGGGGGTGAGGGGTTGCCACTGAGGAGGTACACTGGACATCTAACTTCTTGTTTGATTAACAGGTAACATACATTATACTAGTAGTAGTTACAAGTACAATGGAGTTGGTAAGAATTTAAGTTTCAAGGATTTTAATTGTTTTTAATTTTGATCAGGTTTTTTATGTTTATGTATAAAAAAAATTATGATGACTTTGGGAAGTTATAACTGAAGGAAATTCCCTTAAGGCGTATAAAAAAATATGTCATTGAATTGTTGTTGGGACCATTTATAGGCACTTGAGATGACAGTTCTGTAACGTAACCAGGCTGGGTGTTATTAAAAGGGCTTTTTCCAATAATTCGTAACATGACTCTCACTTACATTTTAAAATTCCAAGACACCGCCTATGTGACCCGCTCTCAAAACTTACTTAATGATCAATACGCCTATCGGCTGTCTTTGTTAAGGCCAAGCCGGAGAGTTTTGACCTTGAGCATAGAGTGTTGAATACATAGAAATATAATAGAACTGGAGCGGCGGGAGCTATAATATGCCTTACGAGGCACCCGTTAACCATAAGCCAACTATCAGAGATAAGTGCCAACACAAAGAATATCGAAGTCTTCCACATTGCAGCATAGCAAAGCGGATACCTGGACCCGGTCAAAAACTCTGTACTTAGCTTCTCCAGGCTCCACTTACAGCCATATTGATAGCGGTCTCCAGCCACGAGATGGTTGAATATCCATTTTATAAACAAAGCCCCGCGTCATGCACCTGTTCCGTATTTGACTTGTAATATTTCAAGTAATTGCAGTTTTACCTATTTCTGGCGCTTTACTGTCTAATTAAGTGAGGAGCTTGTTTACAAACGTGGCCAACTCCATTTTTTTCACAAAATGGGGTTTTGATCCGACTTTGCAGAAAATTTTAATGTCCACCTGCACGTTGTAAAATAAAGTGACAAAAGCAGCCAGATTGCGCACAAAAGCGCTGTGAAGCCTAGGGTTAGCTATAGACTTAATGCAATTTTCAACAGAAAATCCGCTCTCCTAAAAAATTCTACAACTTGGAGTTGGCCATGTTTGTAAACAGCCTCCTCAAGTGTTGAGCTTCTGACTGAAGTGCATTTCATTACAAAAGTTGGAGGTACGGTATTTCTTCCCTGTCGGGCACGTAAAAATGTTTTAAAAGGTATGTTTTTAATTGCTTCATGCACAAATTTTAGACCTAATTAAATTGTAATTTTTGGTTCAGTCAATAGTGTAAGCATGTCTACGCGTATACAATACCCTTCTATCGATTTTTACTATACCCTTGCGGTTTAAAACATGTGTTACGAACCCCCTGCAAAGACATTTCCAGGCCAGTCACGTGACCCACTCCGGTTTGGCGTTAATGGGTCTACCTAGAAATATGTCACCGAATTATTGCTAAATTAACCATTATATAGTCACTAGTGAAAGATAATGTACGCACAGTGAGTAAAAAATAACGTCAGGTAATTGTATTTAATTTGACATTTACTTTAAGTTAAAATTTCACAATTTACATTTTTTTTACATTAATTAAAAAGCACTAGGTCCCATATAACAAAAAAAAATGAACTGGTGATGATCGGGCTCAGTTGATCATGCACAATAAACGTAAAATACAATTTTTCAGACCTATTATACAGTATGTAATTCATAGGAAAATTATTTATAAAATATACAAAATGTACTATCACTCATAATATCTATCACATTATTATACAAATTCAGCTCAAAACTCATGAGGAACATTTGCTTTTTAACAATTATTTATTGGGAAAAGTATAAGGTAACATCACATGAGTAGATTTTATGGAAAAGCTGAAAGCGTTATTGTAAGCTGAAGCTGTTGAGAATATTATTGTGTGACTATATTATACTGTTAGAGGCTTAACCCATCAGACCCTGAATATGAAAAAAGTACTAAAAAAAATTCATTGGAAAATTATTATTCTAAGAACAAAACATAGCAACAACGATAAGTCTCAATGAAGCAAACAATGAAGGAACTCAATGAAGAGTCAATGGTATAACAATGCAGAAGGCAACGGGAAACCCCCGCATTGCAGTTCCCTGGCATAGTGATCATGACTATAATCACCATGATGATCGCCAATCTTTGACATAACTAGAATGGAAAGAAGAAGCAGAAGAAGATAGAAAAAAATGTGCACTGATGCCTTGACACAACGCTCTTGGAATCTACATTCTACGACAATAATAATTGGTGCACCAATCAAACATGACAACAACAAGAAACCCATGTAAATACCGGTTTGCTGCATTTTCTCTAGGTATACTTCTAGGGGACAAGGTGGAGACAATAAATTTTTCGGATTGCACTATAGGACGCACCTACGCGCAGGGTCGATAGGGTTTAAAATTACTGTAATCAACCTATGTGTATAAAATCAGAAAACATTCATAATGCTTATGGCTGGGAATCAATAAAAGAAGACTCTCCGTCAGGTCTAGAATCTTCTTGAACATCTAATCCATCTTCATCATCGTCCATATAGTCGCAAGCGTCTAGCGACGTTGTCATAGTAACATTGTTCTGTTGCAACATTTTACCACTCCTGACTTCTTCTTTCTTCTCCATTTCATCGACATACAGACTTTCATCTCTCTCAATCTTGTCTCTCATACTTATCTGATGAAAAAAGAAGAAATGGAATATGATATATGTAATATATATTAGATAATATATATATGGTATATAACACTGACATTAAACTAACTTTGGTTGAAGAGGTACCCTCCTCGTTACATCCGTAATTTGAGGATTCCGGTTACATATTATATAAAAAGAAATAGAAAGAGGAATGTTCTCTTAGGAAAATTTCTTTCTTGGTGATATTTGATGGTCACAACGTTATAAGTAGATTACATTATTAAATTCACCTTTCTGAGGTAACTGTAACTCTTTCAGATTTTAGTAGTCTGCTGTTTTGTTAGTTTCGGTTTTGCACAGATACTCATAACAACGTGATCAATATCTAGAAATTATTATTGAAGATTCAAACAGGAAACACCAAAGACATAAGCCACATTGAAGGCCCTAATAAGAGAAAGAAACCAAGAGGCGAAAGTAGTCCAATTATATTGGAAATAGACATTTTGACTCTTGTCTCGTGAATCGTTCTCAACAAAAGCCATGCGAAAGTTGGTTTGTCGCTGACTCCATAGTGGTGAGCATCTGAATCTGAGATGAGGTGAACTTTAATTTACTTATCCACAATACCTACTGGTTTTAAGGCTGGAGACGGTAAGGTTGGTTTATAGATATATATTGCCAGTCTGATACTAAGTATAACCTAAGTATAACTCAAACGTTATGGAAGTACCGGTAAGTATTAAAATAAGCAAAGTTTTCATTTATTTTAAATTCTTATCAGACAGCTTATAAATTTGTGCTTAACTGAGAAATCTGTCTCTTTGCTAAGCCTACCTTTTTTTTATTTTTAACAATTTAACGATTGTATCCGATTGACCTCTTCAGAGGTTAGTACCCGTGTGTTGAGTTAGGACACGTCTCCGATCGCATGGCGTGTAAAGACTCGCACAAGTGCAAGCACATTATCACCTGGCCAACAAAGTCGATATATATTAGAAACATAAATCATTATGAAGTTCTCTGCTTAAGGTACCTACGTTTTTTTGGATAACAGATTAATCGGTTACACACAAACAATTCAATTTGAATTTCAATATAACCTCATCATAGTCGCCTATGTAGGTAATATCTCTGTTGAGTTGCGACAAGTCTCTGATGGCATGCTGTATAGAGACTCGCACAAGTAGCAGCATGCTACCAACTGTACATTCGAAACATTTTTGGAGCCACTATTTGCCAAGAATTTTGTTCACGTACAGTATCTCAAACCTTTGAAACAAAATATGCCCTTTCGTTCAAGGACCTTTCTATGGCTTTTAAATAAAATATTATGTGATCCATTTAGCAAGAACTTTGAAGTATGCTGAACCACTCAAAGAACCTTTAAAAGGTTATTACTATGTGGATGGATACAGGGGGTCAGGGAAGGTAGCTGCCCCCCCCCCAAAAAAAAAAAATTAGTAAATCTATTGTAAGTTAATTTATTACGCTCTAATTTCATCGATACTATTGTACAAATATGTTTTTTATATTTTTACGCTGAACTGACCCCCCCCCCCCCCCAAATGGGCTGGATCCGTTCCTCACCTTTTCACTGCAGCTAGATGATCTATTGTTCTTACTTCTGGGCCTCGAAATGCTCGATCTGAAAGATTCTAACCACCCGTGTCTTCTTTCTGTTCGCGAAAATGTACATGCTAGTTGCAGGATCTCTGAAACAAAGGAAAAAGACTTATGCGACTGTATATTGTATGCAAAATAATATACTGTATATACTTCACTCAATCTTGTACAGTCGTTACAAGATGTAGATTTAAAAATAATACAATATCTTGTCATGACAGAGTTCAGCCGGCCGCCAAACCAAGTTGAATCCAGCGGACCAGAGCAGGTTCAAAACTGCAGATGACTTGGTTGTGTGCACAATGCCGGTAGGGAAACATGGTAGGACTTGTCCTGGTCACCTCCGAACTAATCGTGTGACTTCACTGTGTTTCCCAAGTGGTTCGGAATCCACTATAATCAGGAGGTCCACTGTCCTATGGGCTGGGGCATAGGACAGTCAAGTCGGGGTCGCTCTATGGGCCCAAATTTGAGGCCTAAGTCGTTATTAACCCGACGAACACTACTACTACTAATGACAGAGTTCATGTAATGTTTTTTTTAGCAGAATAAACTTATCAACGATTCCGAAGTTGTAACCGAGCGTAAGCGGGAGATTTTCATCATTTCATCACAAGTCCAAAACAGTCAAAATCAAGCAACTAAGATTGCCAGGTACCCAATGCCAATAAAATTGTGCAGATACAGCCTTCTCTTACACTCAACTAGGAAAGCCCGGGACCGCCTGCTTTACATGCCCTCCGAAGCATGGCCGGAAAATGTAACTAGTGTAGGACTCGAACCGACAACCATTCGGGTGAAAGTCAGAGTCCGTTCCACTACTCTACATGTCCTAATAATGTTTTTGTTGGTTGTTTAAATTTCCCCCAATGTTGGGTAGACGCAATCTACCTATATATTATATTACACTACCTACTCTGGGACATTGAAGTTGGACCACCTTGTATTTTAACAGTGTTGAATTGTTTTTATAAAGTTCTGATTTAATTATAAAAGAAACTACATAGATGGGTGGATAGAGACATCATTCCTTTATAGAATTTTAGAAACTGCTTTCCTATATCACGTAGAGATGTACCATATTTCTTCAGGGAGATAATCCTCTCATGTAAAGATAAATCCATCTTTATTCCTTCCACCATTGCATTGTAGTGAAACTTTTTGTGTGTATAATTTTGTAAATCCCTCTTGTGGAAAGATTGAGGAGTTGTTCTAATAATGAACTGATTACAAAAAGGAAGAATTATGGACATTTTAAAACTCTTTGCAAGCCGTCCAACTTCATTGATCTCGCATCAGTGTTCTCTTCAAACACCATCTTAAAAATGGTAGTTGGCTATTTATTTATAAAATATTATAAAGAATTGATGCCTATATACATATACATATGTAGTTTTTTCTAATTAAATCAGAATTACCGTATGAAAAAAGGTCTGAATAATTATTACTTGAAATGCAAGGTGGCCAAGGGTTGTATTATCGTCATTTGTTGACAAATTAGCCTGAACTATTGTAACACAGTAGTCTAGCCACGGGTGCTTCTTTTTTTTTTTGAGTAGACTATTATATAATAAATGAATTGATTAATAATTGAAGGAGGGGTTTCAAGCTGAAGTTACATTCTTCAGTCAAATTGAGCTCAACCATGCCCAATGTACCAGTCCCTTCATAAACCAAGCCATACAAAGTAATAAAGTATCCAACGACAAACCCATCTGTCCAGCAGGAAATAAAGTTTGAGGTTGACAATAAACCAGTTCGTCAACAGCATTGGGGGTTAAAAAAGGCAGAGGGGGTTGCTAAACCCATTAGAGATCACAACGATCCTCCGTAAGGAAACCCATCGTAAAACTTTTTTATACCCCGCCGTAAACGGGAAGTAAAAGCAATCCTGCTGGTGGAGAAAAATTCATAAAATGAAAAGAGCCCTCTTATCTCAAGTGCATTGTTAATATAATAGCATACTTTATCATAACTCTAATGTGCCGTGTTATTGCAATTTTGCTTAACAATGTAAGTGCGAAAAATTAAGGAAACATTTTGCCTTTTGCCCCGAGTTCACCTACGCCCAATAGCATATACTGTACATGACAGCCCCAATTTTTCACATATAGCCTATATTGCATTTTACATACAGAGGTGGCCTTAGGGGATGGCGAACAGGGCAAACCTCCGGGGGCCTCGCTCTTGCAGGGGCCTCGCGCAACAACCCAAGCAAATTAAAAAAAATATAGATTTTGTACAAAAAATGTATTAAAACTTTTGATTTTGATCAATAATTATTTATTAAGATTATAACATAACATTAAAAAGCATTCAACGAACTAAACATTCAAAACTAAAAATAATAGAACATACTGTAATTATTTGGATTTCATAATGAATTGGGGCAGGAATAACCTGAAATAACGCTGATTTATCAACTTTTTGACGTTATCTCTATCGTTTCCACATGTGAGAATTCTTTCTCTGAAAATTAATTACACAAACAAAATCTAGCTGTCACTGCTCTCGAAATGCTTAACACCCAACTATTTCAATCCAATTTAAAAAACAAACGGATCAGCTTGGAAGTCATCTGCTCCTGTATCGCTCGGGGAATCCCCATTGTTCATTTCGTTCGTCAAGTCTTGAAAAAGGGCCTCGCAATAATCTGCCACCCTGAGCTATGACTATAGCAATGGCTAAGACCGCCTGTGTTTAAATGTCTTAAAGCCTGAGGTGTGGGGGAAATTTAAATAAAATGAGGACACCCACACCAACAACACGCGGCAAAGGGGAGACCTTTTAGGGCCAGCACCACGCACAGCAAAGTGTGAGCGACTGGATCCTACACTACAAGGTTTCGCCTACCTTAGTAAACCTTAGAAAACGAGAAATACTACTAACTTCCCTAAATTGGTTAGAGACCATCTTCACCATCATATTTTGACGATTTTTCGACAATTTTACTTCATACTTTCTTGCCGATTACTTGTTCAATACTTGATTACATATATGTATTTATTTATTTATTTATATCTAAGTCAGATATTCCAAGAAACACCGTTTCCACTAGGTATGCCGATAGTTACCATAGATCTTGGCATTGCTCCCTACAAAACTACGTGTTCAACCAAAATGTGAAATACGTAATTTCCTCAATTTTTGGTTTTCCTATAAAGTTGTCACTTGTCACAAAACAAAAAAAAAAAAAATAACGTGGTTGTTATAGAGACTTAACAAAAAATGCCTCTGAGGCAATAATAACAAAAGAGGAATTTCCTTTGTTTAAAAAAGGCATGAGAAAATCTGCATAATTTTTTTTCTGGAAAACGTAATTAAAAATAAATGGCGTTCTGACTCCGACTAACATCTAAACCTGTTATTTTTATATTTCGTTTGATATCCATTGTTGTGGTCTTGACCCATCTAACTATAGATACTCTCTGGCAGCAAAAAAAAAATTATTACGCTTACAGTACTCGTACAATCACGAATAATTTAACAATGAAAATTTAATTTTACTTCGTATCATATTCATTTCGACTTTGTAATACAAAGCTCACAAAGCTTAAAAAAAACAGGATTTAAGTGGAAATAAAAAACTGAAAGCGTTATTTCGTAGTCTGGTGCTTACAGCAAATAAACTTGAAAAACAATAAAATTTTCCACTCTTTTGTTGTTGATTTATGTTGACAACCCCTTTATGTCCACCTAATAGTATGTTGCACAATAATAAAAGGTATACGGTAGGTACTTTAAATACAAGTTTTCTAATTTATTTTCTTTTTTATTATTAGTTATCTGTACTCTAGCTCCTATGGCTATGAGAATGTCAAAGAGTCCCACAATTTCTTGTTTTCCCATTAAGGACATGCTGAGGGAGGCAGTTCTACTTTTGACCACTTGCTTACAGTTTTCTGCAATATTTTTTAACGTTCTACGATGTAATGGCTTTCAGTGGTATAATTATGGTAGCTTGTTCGTACTTCTGCAAGCCTCCATAGTCAACCTGCGATCGGAAACCCGTCGTGTATTGTTCTTTTTATTGGCCAACATAGTTTATTCTGATTCGAAACTGCTGTGAGCGATTGAAAAGACTGTTCGTGGGTCCCTCATGACCACTGCTCTATTTGCGATGTTCTGGTCGGCAGCATGGCCGGTATCCGCGTTTTTTTTTATACCGATAAAGCAAACATGTTTTACGTCGTACGATGGATTTTAAATGCTGAGTGGTGATGAATGGCCAAGTGGTGCCCCTCGCCCCTGAAACCCAACATCAACGAGGCAAGCTCCTACATAATACTATAGGTATTTGCTATTTCATTACGTTACAGAACTATTACAATTTACAAGTGTAGCATTCTCAAGCACTCGGCACTTCAACATAAGATTATTATCAAAGGAAAGTGAAAAGTCGGGCGTTGGTTAATTAAATTAGTCATTATGGCTGTGAAATAAGACTATGTCCTATTGTGACTACAATTCTGTCTCTGGTAATAAACAGCACAAACAAAACCAGCGAGACCAGAGGATGTAACAAAGTGAATCTGGAATTGTAATTAAAGTGGGATATCTCATGTTAACATTCTGTGAACAGCTTAACAAGGTTTAGCTAACTACGATATAGTAAGAGACGGCAGAAGGTCACACCACCAAACTGTCTGCAGTAGGTACACTGAAAAGATTCCTAAAAAGAAATTTCTAATGAGCCCCTCGCGCATCGAGTTGCTACAATGACGAGGACCCTCACTCATTCGTAAACCTACGACTCGTCCCCATACTTGTCTTGGTTATAATTCAAACTAACGCCTGTTACACTGTTACAATGTCAATGTTAGGCATGTCTCAGGTTGTCCGTGACACTTGTAGGTGGTGTGGATTGACATCGAGGAGGGAACCAGTTTCCCAATGGCCTTTTCCTGCGCCATCATGCATTTTAGAGCCGCTTTGCGAAATATAAAAATTCAAAAATTGGCCATCCCTGATATTTGTAACAAAAGTATTTTAAATTTTCACCTACCACTGACGGTTCGGCCATAAAAAAAACATTTTCCAAAAAGCCTACACTATGGAACTCGATACCCATAGAAATTCGTGCCTCTCCTTCTCTCAACGTATTTAAAAACTAATATTGCAAGTTTCTCCTTAGTCAGCAAACCACTGTCACCGGTTGATCAAGGCAAGGCTGCGTGTCAATGTGTGAGGAAATGTGTGTGTGAATGTACAGTAGATGGTAGCGAATGTGAATTAGTATGTCTGTTATCTTGAATGAAAGGTATGACTGATATACTGCATGAATGTAGTTTATAAAAATATATTTCAATCAAACTATATCGTTGTTATGTACAGTTAGGTGTAAGAGAGGGCCATAGGCCCTAATCTCGCTGTATCTATACATATTTTTTTTTTTAATAAAGACTTTATTATTATTATTATTAAAGTCGCGGGACCCCTGTGGCGGGCACATCATTCACTTCCGACTAAGGGTTTAGTGGTAAATAATCTCTAAATGAACTCCCTTTCCTCCCCGACAAATTATTTAGCTCTCAGACGACACCTTGTGCATTTTGTCGGTCAGATTTCTCCAAATATAAAACAATCACTATAATACAAAAAACTGGATAAAAACAGTTTAGTAAATTATAACCTTCTGGTTCCGATATAAGGGTCAAAAAAATTTAAGAGGGAAGGAAATATGTTTGGAATTTTTTTGGATGGGGGAAAGTTGGGGACTTGCCACCGTTTGAATCAAAGCAACAATAAGTCAAATTTTCATCATAGGGATCTGGCATAACGCCCACGCGACACTCTGTTGCCATGAATAGGATACAGTTCTTCATGCTTTTAGGCGTTCAACTGTACTGTATATGCCCCCGTTTTACCACGGGTGCTGCTAAGGCGGGGTTTCCACCGACCTCGCATTGCAGAATGCAAATGACATTGAAATTTGAATTTTTCTTTTTATAGAAATCTATTAAAATGTTTGTACTTAACATATCCCATGAATCCATTTTTTAATTTTAGTTTGTTTGTTTGTGATTTTACTCTTAGATCATTGATCAATTTTAACTATGGCATAGAGTAAAACAAACATTTCCGTCAATGTCATTTGCATTCTGCAATGCGAGGTCGGTGGAAACTCCGCCTTATTCTTGAATGTCTGCTACCACGTCACCGTATTTGTATTTAGCACTACCAGGTCGGTGGAAACCCCGCCTAATGGGCAGTCGCACCAACAAGCAGCCAATATTATTACATGTGCCAAATCGGAAAGCATAGTGTTAGTAGGGTTCCTCTGTAGCCGTAGCACGAACGAAAATATTAAGTAACTCCATAGGCCCGGTCCAACCATTACTTGAAAATTATCCGTATGGAATACTGGACGGCACCGCCATTTACAAATGCATGGCAGTGCCTTACAGTATTTCTTACCAAAACATTTTTGTTTTTTGCGTGAATAGGAACCGTACTAAATAAATGCCAGCCCAATGACTGTATTGAATATTTCTTCTTCTTCAAGTCACAGCCGGATGGCTGGTTAGCAGCAACATGTGACTTCGATGCCTCGAATTATACATGGTTGCTGGTTCTTGGGATGCCACTTGGGCCTATAATGCGGTGGTTTCCCCTATGCCGTTGACCGTCACTTGTTGCCAGGATCCAGTTCGTCCGCCTTTAGGGAGCTTTTCGTCTCCCATGGACAAGAGGGTGCCCATGCCCTAACTCCACGGAGTTAGGCGGGGGGTCTTTGACCGAACTCCACTCGGTACCTGCCTGTGTTAGCCGTCATTGAATGTTGACGTTGCCCGCCCCTCACCGCGAGGAGGTATAGGTCAGGAGTTTGCTGAGGGGCCTGAATATTTACTAATGATAATTAATGCGGATTAAAAATTAATATTACAGATTGTTTGTCAACAGAGATTATGGGATCATGAGAGTAGTGCTGTATTATGAATAGAGATGTCGAAAACCTGGAAGAAAAATACAATATATATACGGGTTTTGCATCAGAACTGACTGTCAGATGCCATTAGTAAGTTATTGTTTTCCATTAATGCTAAGCTTGGTTGTTTATAAACTATTGACGTTTAACAAAATAAATAAATAAATAAATAAATAAAGACTACTTGCCCTAATACTAAGCCATCCGAACCCAGTTAAGGCTTTAAAGCCATGTCTTACATCCTGTTAGGCGATTCCACCGGCGATTTTACTTCATTTGTGATTTGAGATTTTTTGTTTGTTTTGTTTAAGGAGACTATTATGTAGATACTTAACTTATCTATTAGAAATTAAGTTATAATATGGTAGAGACTTATTAATGAT